>JASUUG010000253.1:0-34363 GCA_030449905.1 Luvunga scandens
ATATATCATATATGATGATGATTTTTATTTTTTTGGGATATATATGATTATGGAGTTCAAAAGAAAATTTAAGTTGCGTCCGGTATTGTTTGCAAACTCTATAATCTGTTCTATGAAATTAGAACAAAAAAAATAATATGCATTCTGTTGATGAAATCTAATAACATTCCCAAACATACAAAATTTATTATCCACTCTTAACAAAGAAATCCAGACCTTTCTTTGTTTTCCCCTAGTAAACCTTTCAAAGTGTTTATTCCATCATAAAGAAATTCAAAAGAAAAAATCTTGTTCTAAGTAAAGAAATTAACAAGATCACATAAATTCTTTTAAAAACAAAAATAATCACACTAATTATATATATATATATATATATTCCTCTAGTAAACCTTTCAAAGTGTTTATTCCGTCATAAAGAAATTAACAAGATCACATAAATTCTTTTAAAGACAAATAATCACACTAATTATATATATATGTGTTACTTAAATATTTAGTTAACGCAATTTCTAACGAACGGATCTGACATTTTTTATTTTAAAGAATATTATTTGACAATGATACCAAATACATTCTTGACTTTTAAAATAGTAATTTTACTCTCATTTTTATTCGAGAAATCACCAATTTAAAAACAATGCGGAACTCGTTGAAAGATTTTATTCCATTTCTATTGATAAAATTCCAGCACGAAGCTTCTTATTATATAATACAAACTTGCCATGCATTTAATTCGTTTCAAAGAAATAAAAAATGCATTATTATGGATTTTATATATATTGCGGTCCACTTGTCGGAAGCCCGGAGCTAATTTTGCAGGGTATCGTGAAAAAGCTAGGTCCACTGTTATTGTTGCTTGCTTGCTTACTTGCTTATGCTAATTAATCTTAAACTAAATACAAATTAAAAATATCTTATTAAATAAAATTTTAGTATAACTAGAAAATTTGGATTATAATAAGATATTTAATTCTATCTAAACCTATGTGAAAATAGAGAATAGTAATCTTATGATTTTTAGACTAAACTTTGAACTAATTTATTAACCCTAACAACTAAATAAAACTTTGGATTAGATTAATATTTTTATTCTTCAAATTAGTCTAATCGCATCTTTTTCCCAACATCTAAACATAGTCTTAAAAGACAAAGGTTGGCGTGGCAGTAACTTATGTGTTATTTTAAATCATATAAAAGGTCCCATTTATCCTTCGAAGTGTTCTTCCTTTTCTAACATAGGCAAGACTGAAAGACAAAAGTATCATTCTTCTTTTAATTAATCATACTATGCATATAATATTGTTAGTTTGTATAATTTTATCTCAAATTGACGTGACATATAACATTCGAATTATTAATAGATAAAATATAATTTCACATTAATAATATGTGTGTGTGTGCGTAAATGTTGAGTGCTCAATCTGCATTGCTCCATCTTCAGTAACTTCTTATCATGTTTGTCAAATAACTCGTCTATGAAAATGTCCTGTACCTACATTAAATGCAACTTCTTATCATTACGTGTCCTCCGTAGTCAACTTGGTGTTCTCAAGTTTGATTTCGTCGGTGATTTCTTTATTAAAGAGAACTTTTTCCAAGAATTAATTTAGAAGTTTGTAATCACACTTAAAATCTAAGGCAATTATCATCTAAATACTAGGGTTTTGGTTTAATTATAACCGGTTACATCAAAATCAAAGGGCTAAGATAACTACAGCAATTTTCGAAATGTGCAGTTTAAGTTTGCTTTCTTTAACCTCGGCGTCTATGCACTTAGGAGATTTTGATATCAATTGGCTTGACTTACAGGATAACATAATTTTAAATTTTTAAAATGAAATTTATTTTGAAAATGCAGGATGTATACGATTACACAAGCAGTGAGATGGAGGTATCCCACTGAACCCTCATAGCTGCAGCTTGAGTAGCTGCAAACTGATGCCCTAAAATGCAAGAGAATGGTTTTGAGGAATCAAAGCAACGATCAAGGTTTAACAAAATTTTAATGTGACGTAAAAAGAGTTGGACTCGAAAAATCGTCAAACATCGATATTTTACTATATCTTTCAGCTTTACATACTACAATTTCAATCCTGTTCTTGCTTAGATAAGTGTCTTAAACAGTGGTTAATGGTTTTGCCTCACGTTTATTTCTATATCTTGCCTACAGTTTGTTGATATACTTTCTGGCAGAAAGACATTCATGGGAAATTAATATGCACTCAAACATAATCTTAAGTCATTCCATATAATTTTAGTTAATAGGGAGGATACTTCAGCAAATTTTTAACACAATATTTGTTTATAAATCTATTACAAATCAATAATGTTGATTGAATTAGCATCATTAGATTTCTTAGGCTTTCAAATCTTGCATAAATTATTCATCAAGTCTTCTAATGATAATTTTGGAAACTTTGATAAAAATTGATAGTTGGGAGATAATTTTCTTTTACAATTACTATGGACTATATGATTGATAGCACAAATTTTATGTCAAAAATTTAAGTAAAATATTAAGTTAAATATCCTTTATAGATTAATTAAGCTTTTCATCTAAGAATATACAAGTCTAAGGGGATGTTTGTGTTTTTAACTTAATGGTCTAATTGACTTAACTTCAATCAATTCAGTTATTAAATCTGTTTAACTTGATAAGAGTTTTCAATAATGGGGGTATTAAGTCCAATTCTTTTCTTTGCTTAATTTAATAAATTTGGTGACATTATTAAAAAAATTCTATAAGATATCCTATCAAATTAACTTTTTCATCCTTGCTTAAATAAAACTTATTAATTGGTATTAACTATCTCCACTTAACCTATCATAATATAGTAGTAAGATTATTACTAGTTTTTCCTTTTTATTTTCTTCAAATTAGTATGAATTTATTTTACAATTTTTTATGAATATTTTCATAATATTCTTTATAAAACTACAATAAATATTGCCTAATTATTTATAAGTTAGAATATCAAAGGTTTGTATTCCTTTTTAACATGATTTATGTTATGATAAAATAATATCTTATTTATGTTCATTAAGGTATATAATCTATTTTAAAATTTTTAAAAGCTGGAAATCATAGAAAGCATTGACTTTTAAACTTTTCAGAGTTGAATATCATTCGTTGAAACATTTAACGTTTAACTGTTCAGAATTTCAAACTAATTCGTCTCATTTAGAATTTTAGATAAAAAAATGAAGGTCACTTTTTTTGTGAGGAAGTTTTAATACATTTTTGCTGTGTGTAATGCAATGAGAGTATTTGAAACTATGCTAAATGAGAATTCTATATATTTGTTTTTCAATTTTTAAGAAACAACGTTATAAAATATGAAATATGACACCCAGACTAGTAGCGGTTTGTAGCTTAGTCCCTTGTGTTTGAAGAAGGGGTTTGAATCCCACAAAGGACTATTTTTTTTCTAGAGTATTTGTAAAGGTAAGAAAATGTCAAGTAGAGGGATGGATTTGGCCTATTATGGGTCTCAATAATTTATATATATATATACTATATATAAATGAAAACTTTAGAAATTAAAGAACCTAAATGAAAAAAATCTTACTAGATTTTAAGAATTTGTCTCGATTAGGTGCAAGAATTTAAACTAAGAGGGAATTTATCTCTACATCATCCATATTTTTGTCATATGTGAATCTAACCACCATTTCAACATATTGTTGGGCTATCTTGTTTCTAAACATGTATCAATTAACCACTTTGACACACAAGTATTTAAATAAAGTAACACATTTTACTAAGGAATTAAAAGACCATTTGTCCTACAAGAATTTTTAAATAAAAGGAAATTATAGTTACAAGAATATCTGAATTTAATAAACAAAGAAATCTCTGAAATCCAAGATGTTTAATTTTATAATTATAATATTTGTAAATGATAATTATTATAATTCATTTTTTTTTTTTATTATTCAAAATTGGTTTGGGCTATGTGCTCCCCATTTTGGTGGATTAATTTTAAACAATGAAAATCATTTGATAATTTTGATTGTATGATTGACAATAAAGGAAAATATTTGAAATGAGTATTACATTTTAGGTCAAAAGGATTAAAAACGTCAAAATATTTTATCAAATAATTAAATGGTATTTAAAATCAATAATACTTTATCAATTAACTAAATGATACTCACTCATCGAATTTTCAAATAATATTTTATAAAATAATAAAATGGTAATTATAATCTTTTTATTTTTTAAAAATTTTATCGGATAAAATGGTCTTTTAATTCATTTAAAGGTAAAATAATTATTTTATTTAAATTTTAGTGTTAAAATAGTTGATTGATATAAGATTAGAAACAAAGGTGGTATAAAGAATATGTCAAAATTTTATGGTGATTAGAGGTACATATAAGAAAACAAAAATGATATGGAGATAATTTGCCTTCAACTAATCAAGTTAATATATGCACATATAACAAACACAATACAAATAATAATAATAAACCAACAATTTCTTATTATAAAATAAACACCAATTTCTGAATCGATCCTCTATATAAAGAAGAAAGAATGAGAAATCTAAAGAGGCAATTCACCACAAACAGCGGCGTCCGGCGACCGCGTATCATCAATGGAAAGTGGCAATGCAAGACATGTTTCACGTGATGTGAATCGTCCCCCGCTTCCGTTGACAGGGAAGACATGATCGACGTGTTGTGGATCCTCCCTCCCCTCGACGTGTCTTTGGAGGGCAGGCTGGAGGTACTGTGAATCGTCCCACTCCCGTTGACAGTGGAAGACATGATCGACGTGTTGTGGATCCTCCTCCTCGACGTGTCTTTGGAGGGAAGGCTGGAGGTACTGTGAATCGTCCCCCACTCCCGTTGACAGTGGAAGACATGATCGACGTGTTTGTGGATCCTCCCTCCCCTCGACGTGTCTTTGGAGGGCAGGCTGGAGTTACTGTGAATCGTCCCCCCACTCCCGTTGACAGTGGAAGACATGATCGACGTGTTGTTGGATCCTCCTCCCCTCAAGCGTGGCTTTGGAGGCAGGCTGGAGGTACTGTTAATCGTCCTCCACTCCCGTTGACAGTGGAAGACATGATCGACGTGTTGTCGATCCTCCCTCCCTCGACGATGTCTTTGGAGGGCAGGCTGGAGGTACTGTGAATCGTCCCCCCGCTCCCGTTGACAGTGGAAGACATGATCGACGTGTTGTGGATCTCCCCCTCTCCAAGTGTCTCTGGAGGACAGGCTGAAGGAAATAACAAAGATACTGTGAATCGTCCCCCCACTCCGTTGATGGAAGACATGATCGACGTGGTGGATCCTCCCCCACTCCGATTGTCTTTGGGGGACAGGCTGGAGGACGTGCCAGGTACTGAGAATCGTTCACCCCTCTCCCGTTGACAGGGAAGACATGATCGACGTCCTGTGGTTAGACATGCTGGAGGACATGGCAGAGATCGTGCGATGTCCCTGAGAATCCTCGCCACCACCCCTCCGCCCAGGATATCATGGGACGTAGACATGCACAATGAGAGAAATATTAGGGTTTCCGCCAAAGAAGTCATGATGTTGAGGAGAACATTTCCATATATTTGGGAATGATTCATGACTTCAATTTATTAAGCAAATATAAAAGAAATAATGCTTCTGGGTTACTCTAGCTGCTCCCCAACCTCCTCAAGGGTCGCTTGATGATTGGTAGTAATTCAAAATGTAAATCTTTCGATCCAAAGAAGTCATGATGTTGGGGAGAACATTTCCAATATATTTGGGAATGATTCATGACTTCAATTTTTATATAAAAGCAAATAAAAATAATGCTTCTAGGGTTCCTCCAGCTGCTCCCCAACCTCCTCAAGGGTCGCTTGATGATTGTTAATAATTCAAATGTAGATCTTTCGATCCATATATATGTAATATGAACCAAGTTCTACAATGCGAGCAAAACCACTTCTTTTTAGTTTTTTATTTTATTTTTTTAATTTAGTTCATATCCCATACCTCTTGTTTTAACATAAGAATTACTTAGAATTATACGTTAATTCTTAGCTTTAATTAGACTTACATACATTCATACGTTTCTCTTGTGATTTGACTGCTGAATCTTGGGAAGTTCATTAATATTAATTAATTATATGATTTTTTTGTTTGTAATTAATTGCATATGGTATTGACAACACTTTAACCGTTTCAGTTCTGATAAAAGAAATGAATTGGCTTGATGTCTGATTAGATGTAACTCATTCACAATTGTGCTTTTCCTTTTTCGGTATCATGAATTGAAAGCGGTGAGGAAACAAGCAGAAATTTACTGGTGGTGCAACCAACTACCGTGCAGGAATTTATATAATTTAGGGTAAATTCCTTTTCCACTCTTAGGGTTTGATCCAAATCTTGGACACTTTTAAGAGTTGAGATCGACTTCTTCTATGCAGAAATTTATCTCTCTCTTTTGCAGTTTTTTCCATTTTCTTCTTTTTATACAATAACCCTTGAATTGTTGAATAAATTATTCGCGACGATTGATTTTGGCGTTATTGACATTTACAGTGGCGGCGTGGCCGGTTTGTTGTTCCATTAACATATTATTACCGGTGTATTGGCGGCGTGTTGGCGGCGTGTGGCATGGCGGTGTTATTGGCACATTGTGGCGTTGGTGATGTTATATGTTGATTGTGGCTATTTTATTATTGGCGGTTTGGTTACCACATATTGGCATTAACCCTGTTGAATTATTTGAATAAATTAATGTGGCATATGGGTCCAAGTAACACTAAATTCTATATCTTTCCGGAAGGGTACAAATAAAATCATAATCATAAAGAAAATTATCCGAGAATTATCAATTTTTTATCAAATGTCTCATGACTACAGAGAATTGTGACAATTTATTCCCAGCACCAATTTTGATTTTCAATTGTATATTTAACCAATCACTTTGTCATTTTACAATATTTGAATCTGTTAAAAAGAATTTATATTAGACTATCCTACTCTTAGTACGGTTTAAATGCGTAAAAACATTATTTTCTCCCGTTGGAATATAAAATAAAAACAATGAAAATACCGACTTCGGCGCGATTTCGTCTTCTTTAGCGAGTAGCAGATTTATCTGGATTAATGATTTCTAATTTATATCTTCTTTGTTTGCCCTTTACAATTGGATTGCTGTCTATTATTTCTGAATTTTTCTAATTCTTTACTTTTTGTCTAATTTCGTCTGGCCATTTTTTCACATTCTAAACATTCTATATCTTTTTTCTTCTTCATCTAAAATTCTATCATATCATCAGCCTTGCCTAAGTCTCTATTGTCGCTTCTCTATCTCTCTAAGACTAACTTTCTATTGTCATTGTATCACAAGTATTTTGTTTTCTGCCTTGTCTTCTTCTAATAACGAGTCAAAAAATTATAAATGCATCTTTTTCAACGTTAAAGTTTTCTTTTCATAAGTAGCAAATGCTGAGTTTATATTTTATGTTGAATAAATGCGGATTTTTAAAGATTTTTCAAATTTAAGTTATTAATATACTATTGTTATTTCTACCGTATAAATTTAATCCTAAAATAAATTATATCATACTTTTTTTTATTAGAAATAAATATTTGGTAAAATGTGTTTTCTCCATTTATTCTTATCGGTATATTATTTATACATTCTGTTATTTGTATTAATTCTCCATTAAAACTCGTCTTAATATTTTACTTTGGGTTCTTAAGTTTATTCCCTATTTTCTCTAGGTACTAAACTATCATGTATAAATACAGATTTATTTTATCTGTGTCTATCATTGCTTTTGTATTAATTGTTTCTTTTAAAATAATAATTCTACATCTATATTTATTAATTAACTACTAGCTCTATTAATTTTATTGTTTCATCTTCTTGTTGATTATTTTTAATATTATTACAAAAGAATTTTCTGTATTTTGTCTTTATATCTAATTCAAATTTCCTATTGCAAGCTGTACAATTCTTACCAAAAAAATGAAGTATACGTTTCTAGAACATTAATTTCTATTTCTGATTCTACTTGGTTTGACTCAAAACTTGAATTGCTACCAATGTCTGATTCACCATTACTTATAATACATATATTATCATTGTCGGCAATTTGATCTATGTTTATAATTTCTTCACATCTAAAATCTATTCTTCTATATTATAACTTTCATTTCCTAATTGATTGACTTTTTTTATTTTGGGCATTCTGGCTTAATGTGTCCATTCTTTTGCCACACAAAAACATTTACAATTTTTATTCTTCTTATATAACCTTTACCTTTTTTAAATGCTTTTTAACTTTCTATTTATTATTATTATATTTAAAGAATTTTCTTATAAATTTTCTACTATTATACCTATAGGGTTGTTTTATTTTGACTATATCGTTTCCTGCTTTCTATGTTTCTTATGTTTAAAATAGCTTGGATTTCAAATAAAGTTGGTATTATGTCGTAATACACATTTTTCTAAATTATAATTTACTTGATGTCTATGTTTTTCTTCTTCACGATATTCTTTTATTCTTCCTCTAACATATTATATTATTGGTAATAATGTAGCATAAAAATTATTCCTTGTGTTCTTTTAGCTTTAAGCCAATTAATTAAATCATTATGCCATTTTTCTCCTATTTTTCTTGGTAATTTATCTACAAATTTTAATAATAAATCTTCGTCAAAAGGTCTGCCTATATCACTCCAATATTTAAAAAATAATTAGCATACTCATCAAAATATCTTAAATAACAAATTTTTAATTCTTCTAGATTTTTAATTGCTTTAATCTGTTTAATTACATCCGTCTTTTTCATCTACTCCTAGTATTAATTTTTTATTAATTCTATAAAACTGATATTAATGTGATATTGGTGTCGGTTGTCTACTTCTTTTGTTTTATTTTTCTTCATCCATTCTCTCCATCCTAAGTATATTTGTTTCTTTACATCCTAAAGTGCTTTAAAATATATTAACTTATAATTAGGGTCTCATTATTACTACTAATGCTTCTATTGGTGTCTAAGTAAATTACCTTCCCATTGGTTAAGTACTTGTTTCCATTCACTAGGTCTATGTCCTACTAATTCTAATACTAATAAATCTCTAGCTTGTGGCATTTTTTTTCCAATTTTTCTAATTTTGTTTTAGCTTTAAATACTCTTTTTTGTTTGCCATATTTTTCATTAGTTTCTGGTATTCCTCTTTTATTTAAATAGTTTTCTACACTTGATGATTCTATTATAGGTTCTAATATAGGTCTATGGCTACTTTCTCCTAATTCTGGCTTTTTATCTTCTTCTCTTACTAATATTTCTTCTACTTGTTCTAAATAATAAATTTCTTTTATTTTCTAAATTTTTAAAGTCTAAATTTTTATAAGTTCTCTGCCTATATCATCATCTGTCAATTCATCATTATTACATGAATTTTCCGAAATAATTCTTCATCTAAATATTTGTTAGGATCATTGAATATTAAATCTATAATTTTATCCCTATTATTGATTAAAGTTTTATGTTTGTCTATATTTAAATTTTCTATTATTGCCATATTAATTTCTAATTCTTCATCATTTTCTTTTAATTGGATTACTTCTCTGTCTATAATTACTAAATCTTTGTGTAACTTGATTATGTCTATTTATATATGTATCACTAGTTTATAACAGGTACTTCTAATAATCTATTTGATTCTAATCTAGGTAACATCCATTCTAATCCATTTAATTCTCTTTGGTTAATTTTTTAGGTATATCATTTCTACATATTGACTTTTAAAACAATCTACAATATTTTTACTTTCAAACCTAAACTTTTTATGATAATTATTATATAATTTTCCTAGAAAAAATGTTTTTATTCTAAGATTTTTATACTGCATTCATTTTATATCCTTTAGTTTGTACTTAATTTAATATGCTTCTGAGGAATTCATTTATGTCTATGTCTATAAATTAGTTATACATCCTACTATTCTTACTTTATTTTTTTAAGTCTACTTCTGCTTTGTTTATTTAGGCTTGTTCATGGTCATAAAAATCATTGTATCATATAAATATAAATGTTCTTTTTGTGTCTAGTCCTTCTTTAGCCTAACTAAGTATTCCTATTACTATTATTCCCATATGTATGTCTATATATTTTTGTTTTCTAAGATAATCTTTGCCCTCTTTTGGATTGATTAAAGTTAATTCTTCTCTTTTTTATTGACTATTGATAATTTAGTTTCATTTATATAAATATATAAACTATTATTTTTTTAGATATTAATCCTTCATTATATAATCTTTCTTTCTAATTTGTTCAAATCCTATTTCTATATAATTTATCGGGGTCTTGTTAGTCTATTATGTCTTATGTTCTTTCTATATTTCTTTACCTTTGCTAGAAAATGATAACGACCTTCTAATTCTTTACGCCATGTTTACATCTATTCTACTATTTCTTGCTAGATCTGTACTTTTTAATATAATAATACATAGGTCACAAAAATATCTCTTGTGTCTCACTACGTTCTATGTGCTAATTTGGTCATTTTAAATTTAATTTTTCTACTCTAGTTGTTAAAATGTCTAGTTCTTTATCTAAATTGTCTAAGAAATTCTTGAGTTCTAGATTTGACAACGACTCTTTATTCTTTCTAAGTGTTTGAATGTCACTTTCTAATTGACTAAGCCCTATCATCTAAATTGTCTAGCTTACTCACGATTTGACTAATATTTTAATTATAGTATTAAGCTTGTGCTTGCTGAATATTATTACTTTCTTGACTAAATTCTTTATAGCTATAACCTATTGGTTTATATATGGAATTTTTCGTTTTAATGCTATAGATTCTATTACTAATTTTTCTGAACTCATTCACCTAACTATTATTTTTATTACGTCTAATTGAATTTGTAAATCTCTCTATGTAAATTTAATATTTTCTATTTCTTCTTTAAAACTTTGTACAAGGTTTTTAATTTCTAATTCTATTGGATTAGGAGTTTTTAAATGTAAAAGTTGAACTAATTCTATTATTTCTTTCTTGCTAGGGAATCTTTTAATGCGACGATTAAGTGCATGCTATAATAATTCTTTAATATAATCTAAGTTTCTTCTTAATGTATTTATATTACTAGTTTCAAAGAATTTGCCTAGTCTTAGTACTAATTCTTTTAGCTTTTCAATATTGTCTTCTAGATGTTGACCTAAATTGATTAATAAGTAAATAATAAAATTTTGCTGGCTATTACTTGTATGTGGAATATGTTTATATTGATTTTCTAGATGTTCTATATTTGACTAATTTTATTCTTTCCGTCAAACTTAACTTTTGCTTTCTATGATGGCTAATTTCTAAATCTAAATATTCTAATCTCTTAAAATTCATAAACTAATTGTCTAGTTCTCTTAAATCTTCTAATTTATTTCTAATTCTTAATGCTAAATTCTCGTACTTGTCTAATACCTATTTTGTTTATTAATATTATGATATTACGAATTATGTCCTTCTAAAACTATATATTGGTAAATTAGTAAAGCGTAATGTTTAATATTTATTCTTACGTTCTATTTCGGGAGGTAAAGGAGATGTGTAATTCTTGTGAGATTTATATTTCCCGATCGTTCTTAATAAAGTGTCTAAATGTATTTGTTGATTTTTAGTTGTCTAACTTCAATTTATCTTATTTAAAGCTCTTTCTAAAATTTCTATGTAAGGGTTGTTGTCATCAACTATCGATTCTTTTAAAAAAGCGGCCAAATGGGTTTTTATAATATTCTTCAAGATTTTGTCAAAGTTAGTAATTGTGGAAAATATATCATAAAAGCGAAGTCCTGCCTTGTAACTCTTATAAAAAATATTTAAAACAAGAACAAAGAGGTGCTACGATATTAAAAAGAGGAGCGAGAAAATGGTGACTAGAGTTTTCTAGGGAAAAGCATGCGTGGCTTGTTATGCAATGAGTGAAACTGATATAGTCCCGAATTCGGGTTGTGATCAGAATATCGTCGTTGGTTTCCTTTACGAGTATTCCCAAAAGCTTTGTGAAAATTACGAAATCTTATTTTAGCAAAGCGGCCTTTCAAAGTTTATTTAATTGTGAAAACATGCGGTTAAAAACACTTTTAAACTCTTGATTAACACCAAAAGCCTTCTCGACACATTAACTGACTAAAACGGGCCAACAAAGGGCCGTGTTTAAAAAGAAGCTTTCAGAAAATCATTGAGAAACTTTTACTAAATTCTTATTATTTTTGTTAAAAACAAAAACCTTAATTTTAAAAACTTTTCCTCCAAAATCCATTGCTCTTGAATGATAACAAGGACCACCTTTTATTAATGTTTTAAATATCTTTTATACTTTCATTAACTTGTCTAGACTTGAACCGAAAGCTAAATAAAAAAGAGAGGATAAGTTACTTGCTATATGCTACTAAGTAGTTGTCTAAAACTTGCTAGGTGAATTGAAAAAGAAACTTTATTGATTTTGATTTTTAGTGCAAAGTGCTTGAAATCACTCTAAAAATTCTCACCTTATTTACATTGTGATTTCGAAAGCCCTTTATATACAAATCAGGGTACATACAATTATTAACTTTGTTTACGAAGAAAAATTAAGATTACACTTTACATGTGGCGAAAAGCCAACGATTAACTACAAAGGTGAAAAGAAAAAAGTTGACTATTTAATATTACTTTTTGGTGACTTATTGATTATAAATAATGTGACTACTATTTTATCTTTGACTCACATTTGTTGGTAAATAAGACAAAAATGAAAAAGATGCCTTCTGATTTTTTCCTTTATCGGTAGTGAGTAAAAAGGAAGGTCATTTGTACATACACATGATTCGACTACATTCTTTGTTGACTATTTGACTATTAAGAGGTTGTCTCTTGTTGGCTATCTTTCCATGTCGTTTTCTATATTGTTCACTTCTTCACTCCTAGATCATCCCACCATTCAGCTTCTAGTTCAGCAAATTCTTGTCGTTCTCGTTGAGCTCAAATTTCTACTTTAATTCTTTGGCATAATGCTCGACCAATTTTTAATATTTAGTTTTGGTAAGGAAAGGTACTTACGGAAGTTGATACTTTGAATAGATCTTTTGAGTTGCATCTTGGTGATCAAAATGTAGCTCCCGAACTCAAAATGATCCCAATAAAGCTGTTTACCTATTACTTTCTTGGCTCGTGTCTAAGTTATTCTTCACACTAAGCTGTTTTACAAAGCTAAGGACATTTGGTTCTTAAGTGAAGGTTTAAATTTATGGAAAAAACTATGATTTTATGTTGGGCTACTATAATTCTGATTTATCCCATTATGGTGGTTTTTTTGTCTATAATTAATTCAACAAATGGGTTATTTGTATTGGCAAAAGTGTTTAAGACTATAGTGTTTATTTTCTGCAAATATGTCTGTTTGATCGAGTGCGAAAATACTACTTGACTTAATAAACCATAGTCTAATAATAAGGTTGGGGTTAAGACTATTTTTCGTCTTTGTATTGAATTTCTAAGGGTTCATATCTGGCTAAATTTATACAATCTAAGGGTATACTATAAATGAGGTGACATTTACAAGATAGTCTTTCTAAAGGCGATATATACAAAAGGTCTGTTTTGGGACAATTTACATTCTCAACTTTATACTGAGTTTCCCATATGATAGATAAACCCTTAATATTTATATCTGACATAGCTAGGTCAATTAAGAATTTTATAATATAAACTTGTTTATCTGTAGCTAATGTTCTGCACATGTTTTTATTTTTGAATTAAATGTGTTGGAAGTGGATATTCCCTTTTTGGAAAAAGAGAAAATTTTCATTTCTTAAGATCATTCCATTTTTTTCTTATTATTGGTTGTTTATCTTGCTTACTATGATGCTGAGTGTCTACTATATGACTTTTATCTTCAATTGTGAGCTGTGTAATTAACTCTAAATTTACACTTTCTAATGTAGTTATTCTTTGTCTACATGTTTCAACTGTACTGTCTAAACGATGTCTAGTTTCATTAAGCTTTCTAATTGTGCGTGTCATGACTTCACAATGGTTGCAAAAATGTATGGATGATGAGGATACTGATGCACTGTCTAAGTTATTTATTAACTGCCTATTTGATGATGCTGATGCACTGTCTAATGGGTTAATTAAATGGCTAACATACTAATTATGTCCTATTTGTTGTCTAGAAAATTCTATAGCTTCATGGAATGCATAAAATCCTCTATAATATGGATTAGGATAATTGATTATTAAATCAACTACCTCTCTTCACTGACTATAAATTCCTGGTTGTCTACCTCTATCTACTATAAAGAATGCAAAATGATTACTATCTATATTTTCATTAATTTGTCTAAATAATGCATGAGTGCATTAGCTACTTTTAATTTATCGTGTGGGTTGTTAAGACACCACAAATTGTCTAAAATGCATTGCTGGCTGTCTAATAATTGAAATTGACTCTTAAAGCTTAAATTTGTTCTTGAAGGGAACTATCTAAGTTTAATTGGACTAAAATTTATAAATCGCTCCATTCTTGCAAAATAATTATTGGTTAATTAGTCTTAAAAGAATATCTGCTATTGTATTATCTTTACCTCTTATGTGCTCAAATTTAGCTTTATATCCTCTCCTATTATTACTTTTAGAAAATATATCCATCAACTTACTAATACAATAATTTTTCTTTTCAAAGTTTTTCTTTTGCACTTTCTTATAAAATTCCATAATATTATTACAATCTATTCTAATTGTAAAGTATTATTTTGTATATACAAATGAAATGAATTTAAAAATTTATAATTCCTAAAATTTGTAATTATGTACTAGATTTTCTACTTTCTAGTTTTGTAAATTTACTACTTGTGTACATTGCTATTTCTTCTTAATCTTTTGAACTATCTTTATTGGGCTTTTGGATTAATATTCCTGCCCACCCTAAAGTAATGGTATTCGTTTGTATTATTTTATAATAATTGCCTATTGGTAATGCTAAAGGTTTAAGGTTTCTAACTATTCTTTTAAGCTTTTGAATTAATTTAGTGTCTTTGTTATTAAAATATGTTTTCCATTTTACTTAATTTATTGTATAAGGGTCTTATTAATGTACTAAGATTTGGAATAAATTTTCTACTATAATTTAACAATCCTAAAAATTTTTGTAACTCTTTAGTGTCTTCTATTTTTTCTGGAAATTCTAATATTTTACAGATGAATTAGTAAATTGTATACAAAATGCTAAATATTTTTAAATTCAACTGTAAAAAGTGGATTTTGGCAAATACGGCTCCACGAAGATTTTATTCAATGGACAACTTTCAGTTGTTTGAAGGACCGAGTGGTTAGTAATGCCATTTGGATTAAAAATGCCTCTCAAGTATTTCGAGGCTAGAATGGACAAAATTTTAAAACCCTTTCAAAATTTTGTATGGTCTACATAGATGATATTTTAGTCTTTCGTCAAAATAAATTTATGCACATTACTCATTTAAATAAAATTTTAGATTGCTTTTAAGAACAATAATATAGTAATTTCTAAAAGAAAATAGAATTATTAAAGCGAGAAAATAGATTTCTTAGGATTAACAATAGACAGAGCTAGAATAGAAACCTTGAGATAATTTATGTTTATTATAAGAGTAATACATTGGATTTTAAGCTAATGTCGTAAGATAAAAGCAAATGCATGAAATAAACAGAACTTTAAGGATAAAGTTTGATCAAAGTAGGAAATTACAAAAGAGATTCAAGAACTTTGGGCATAGCAGGCTCTTAAGATTTTTGCTTCGAGAATCTTAATTCTTTTTATATGCCATCAAATGAAAGTTAAATATGAAATCTAACTAGGCTTTCTAGAAAGGGGGTGAATTGGGTTTAAGCAAATTTAAAAACTAAAAATTAAAGCAAATAAAATAAATTAACAAATTAAAGAATAAATAAATTAATGTGCAATAAATAATAAAGAGATAGGGTAGAGAGAGCAAGCACACGATATTGACGTGGTTATTCTTAAGTATATACGTCCATGCCTCCAAGCTCATCGGGCATGAAGATTTCACTAAGCGAGCCTCAGAGGCTTCAATTACTCTTATAATTGACTTAAAAGGTATCAATAGAACTTTACAATAAGCGATTATCCTCAATCTCTTAACTCAAAGTGTATCCCGACACTTACAACTACTCAAAAAATAAGGATTACAAATAAATTATCTCTCACACACAATGTATATGGTTACCAATGGAAGCTCAAAGTGTGAATCAATGAAAGAAAAATAAGTTTAAAGCTCAATAATGATTGTATACTCGTGCAAGCTCAATGATAGCTGTTGGATCTCTTAAAATTTGAATTGTATTGAGTCATTTTATAGTTGGGTGAAAACTAGGCATTGTTGACTCTACGAGAAAAATCGGATTGCCATTTACTCTTGTCGATTCACCATTTTGACTTGTCTAAATGACTGTTGTGTAGCTTTTGAATAAGCGGTTCACCCGTTTTAAATTATTAAGTCTTGTTTATTTCAGAGTCCTATAAAACAAATTTAGCTAATCGTTCTTATTAAAGCGGTTCGATTAGAAAATATTTCTTTTTTATAACTTATCGGTTCACTATTTTATAATAAGCGATTCACTATTAATTTTTAGAATCCTACAAAACAAGTCTAGCTAACGTTTTTGCTAAGCGGTTCACGATTAAAAGACTAATTCTTTTCTGTAAGTGCTGATTCGCGTTTATAATAAATAGTTATGAACTAATTTCAGAATTGTATTTGATAATTTTTTATAAGTTAACGTTATCTAGATTAACTAAACATGTCTAAAATCACCAATAAGGCTTTAAGTTTTATTCATATTAATAGCTCCAGCATTTTTTAATCAAGAATATTTAAGGTTTATTATAAGTGAAATCGATATTATGGGATTATTTATGTCAACAATATCCCTCTTTGTGATGATAACAAATTTTATATGTAAAAAGAGATGAAATTTTCTTAACTCTACACAAACATACGCTCCACTAAAATATAACTTCTCCCTCTTCATCTTAAAAAAATAAGTAAATAAGAGCGGCATAAATACTTATACTCCTTGGCAAAGAAAAATTTGATAAAATCTCCCTTACCTTTAAGCATCTCTGCAAAAAACATTGCTTAAAATTTACAGAAGACCAAAATCAACAACTACAACCGATAGTAAAAATCGAATCAAAATAATAATAATGCACACATATAACGATCATTCATAAAACAAGAAATAATCCATCATACATAAAAGTATCAAAATATGAGAATGTTGTCAAAATCATAAGTTAGAAATAACTAAGAAACTCTTTACTGCTGAAGAGAAGAGAGAGGAAGAGGGAAGAGGGTAGAAGCTGAGAGTAGTGAAAATGAGTAATTTTCCATCTAGTATCTGTGCTGTGGCGATCAAGATCTTACCCGCTCTTGGAAGTTGAAATAAAGCAAACTGATCTGAAGGCTGCTGCTGTCTTGGAAAAAGTCTTGAACATAAGCAACTAATTGATGTAAAGAAGAGGCTATCAGAGCTTGTGGCTGATCAATATCATCTCATGTTCCTCAAATTAGAGTTTGCTAGAGAGGGGATATAGATTCGTGATGAGGGGTGGAGGTCTAGTTCTAGCACAAATCGGTGGGTGATCAAAAGGGTAAGTGTTGTTAAGCAAGTGTTTATTTTCTAGAGCTACAAGGGTATCTTGGTTTTGGTTGTGGGTGTCTTGATGCATTCTCGATTCTTTCGATAAAACCTATCTTGATATAGCTTCGCGTGACCAAGTCTTAGTCTCAGCATAAAGTGTCCGAATGGGTACTCAAAATGTCGTAGTATTTTAGAAATAATACTACCATATAAAAGTAGCAGATGGTTAAATTGAGTGCTCATCGCTCGTCAGAATGTCGCTTTCACAGGAGTGACAATATCTTATAAAATGGTGTGAAGAATCTTGCTTGTAAAGATAATAGTTGTGACACGAAAGGAGAGCACAAGTATCATGTCTGTAAGATCCTTCGCCTACAAATATTCTAACTCTTGATGATGAACAAAGTTGGTAAAAGAGGCTCCTTCAGATGTATAAATTTGGTGACGAGAATGGGAATTCACAAATATTGTTCAAAACCTCGACATTGAAGTCGATGGGAACTCATCTTATATGAGTGATTATCTATCAAAGTGATTTGTTGGCATTTCCATGTTTGAGTAAAGACACTAACGAGATTAGGATACACAGTTCTCGATATCTAATGCCAACTCCGAAAGCAGCAATATCTTCGCACGCCTACCATATCTGATACTCTTTAAAATTATCCAAATTGACAAAGTGAAGTCAATTACCTTCGACCCATAAAGTGGGTTTTGAAGCATTTAGCGGAGGAGCTATGGGAAAATGGATCCTCTCGAGTCTGAAAGTCTCCGGGTGGTGGTATTAGATTCTCTAGGGACGTATTTTCTTATGACTAGTAGTGAAGTTTCGGCCGTTGTTCGACCTTGAAAATTTGGGATTTTTAAGAGATGATGAAAATGAAAGAAGTTAAAATCGATTAGAAGGACAATCGAAGGTATATAAAGTGATTAAGATGCTCGATTTGATAAAAAGATGACAACAATTGATCCAAATTGAAGAAAACCATTCGGTTACTTTAGGGTTTTGATTAGGATTTCTTGATTTAAAACGATTTTGTGTTTTGGCTTGATAAAAACTATTCTCGAGAATGTTAAGAAAAGGTTTTATGTTCGATTTTGCATGAAATGGCAAGAAAACTAAAGATTTTAGAGAGAGAGCTTAGGTTTCGGCGGTTTAAAAGAGAAAACGGTGAGAGAGTAAGCGAAAATGAGGAAGAAAAATTAGAATAGTTTATATCATCACGAAGCAGGCGAAACCGTTTTTAAAATGAATGCACCGATAATTTCTATAGAGCTATCAAAAGTAAAATCATCAGCACATTTTAACAAAGCAATCTTTATTTTTAATTGGTTAACCGTTGAAGCCTGAAGCGATAAGTAGCATTGTTGGCAATTAGTCTTGTTTCTATAATTAAGCGGTACACCATTTATTCTCAAGCGGTAATCCGTTTATTTTTACTATGATTTTGTATATTTATTTTAAACTTGCCAACCACGTAATACATTTCTAAACCATTTTTTGGACAAAAATGTCTTTAAGCCAATAAAATGCATGATTTATAATTTAAAACGTTGATTCAAACAAATAATCATATTATGGAAAGCAAAAATGAATTATATATTGTATAAAGCAATCTTGTTATCAACATTTATCATTCCAAGCTTATGCCTAATTTTTGCAAATTGTTCTTCTCAAAAGTTTTAGTAAAAATATATCGACAAGATATTTTTGGTTTAAATAAAATTCAATGAAATATCCTTTTGGTGTGATCTCGAGAAATGATGTCTTATCTCAATATGATTGGCTCTGAGTATTGTATAGGATTCTTGGATAGGTTTATAAACTAGTATTGTCACACATGATAGGTATGATCAAGATTGATCCTGTAGTCTCAATGGTTTATCTCGTTAAAGTGCTTGTGCCTGACAACTACACATTACGCAATATATTGGCCTCGATAGTTGAAAGTCTGTTGAGTTTTCTTCTTAAACCAAGACAACAAGAAGTGAGTGACCGCAGAAAGTGACAAGTTCGACCTAGTACTTTTCTATCAACCTTATAAATAGCAAAGTCGGCATCCAAATAATAAGTTAAATCTATATGAGTTCTCTAAGATACGAAGGCAAGATATATGGTTCGAATTCGAAGGCAAAAAATTCTCTTGCCGACCCATGCCATGAGATTCCTTAGGACATGATTGAAATCTTACATATCAAGCGTACACTAAACATAATATCGAGTCTACTAGCAGTTAAATATAGTAAGGATACGTCATATCTCGATATGTTTGACATCCCAAACTTTACCTTTTTTATCTTTATCAAGCTTGATTGTTGAGCTAATTGATCACTTTTAACCTTTCACATCTTCAGTTCAAATCTTTTAAGTAAATCTCTCGAATACTTGGCTTGATTGATGAAAATTCATTTTCGTTTTGTTTTATTTGTAATCCTGAAGGCCTGATTTCTTAAATCATCTTCATCTCGGAGAAATCTTTGCTTTCATCAAGATGAAAATTCCTGCTGGATGGCTTCGTTAGTAGAAACAAAAAATAATATCATCAATATAAATGGAATGATAAGTATATTTTGATTTTTATGTTTAATAAATAGTGTAGTACAATTTCTTCCAAATTTGAAAAACCATTTTCAAAGAAATTTAGTAAGCCTATCATACAAAGTTGTAGGTGCTTTGTTTTAATCCATCTGATGCTTTTTTGATAGCTTATAAACATGATTTAGAAATTTTTCATTTTCAAATCCGGAGGTTGTTTCACATACACTTCTTCCGTGATGTAACCATTTAGAAATGCACTTTTGATATCCATTTTGATACAAAATAAAAATTTTATGACATGCAAATGCTACTAAAAGCATCTAATGGATTCTAATCTAGCTACATGTGCACGAAAGTTTCATTAAAATCAATTCCTTCTTCTTGGTCAGAACAGTTGAGCTACTAATCGCTTTATTCCTTCCAACCATACCAAATTCATCCATCTTATTTTTAAATACCCATTTAGTACCTATGACGATACGATGTTTTCATTTATGAGCGAATTTCCAACACATTATTTCTCTCAAATTAATTTAACTCTTTTTATATTGCCATAATCAAAGATTCATTGTTTTCATCCATGAGGGATTTTGGTTTAATTTGAGATATGAATACAAGATGTGCATGTTGGTTGATTTTCTAATGTATAGTGTGGGTGTGCAAGTGTACGCAACAAGTAATAAAGTGATAAGTATTTGAGTATGTCTACATATAGGAATTGATCTTTATCGAGTTGTTAAAGAATTAATATAGTGCAAATTCAATTAAATTGAATTAAAACTCTTTTATCAACTAAATTAAGCTAAGTAATTTAAATGAAAGAAAATAAAATGCAATAAATAAATTACACGTCTCACATAAGAATATAAACCACTAGAGATAATGTAGTTGATGAATCAACTGCTTAATGGCATTGACTATTTTTCTGTTCTAAAGATATTCTTCATAGAAATTGCTACGACATTAAAGCGGAACTCTAATGTATCATCACTATCACTGTTGAATACTTATATCTATATGTACCTTAACTATGACTAGTTGTTAAACCACACAAGATATAGCATTATACAGATCAAGTTCCTAATGTCCTACAATGTGAATTAGGTCTAGTTCATCACTAGTTTTAAATTAAGCACAACCTATTCAAATTGAGTTTACTCCAACTTGAGAAACCTAACTTGAAACCAAGTATTGTCTGATATATTCCAATAAAACAAGCCCTTTTATAGCTCTCTCTTAGCTATTATCACTAAATTGGTGGTCACCAAATAAGTAAAATTAAATTAAGTATTACAAAAAAATGCTATATAATCGTGGCAACAACTCATAAAATTCGATGAAATTAACCATAAAGCTTGTCATCACTCAACCACAAAAAGAGATTTAGTTCATGATTCGGGATAAAACAGAAACAAACATCATTTTAGTCATCAAATCACATCATGAATCAAAGAAACAAGTAAAGATAAGATAGGAGCGGGTTATCCTTATAAGTTCTTGATTTCTTTTTTTCCTCACGCATTTAACCTTCTTGTTGACCTAGAATTTTCTATTCTTTGTTGTTTTATTTTTCTTTTCTTGTAATTTTTTATGGTTGACGGCCCTTTTTCTTTTCCTTGTATGCACTTTGTTTTCATACTTGAAAATAATTAAGGTTAACTGGCCTAAAGCATGCATGCAATATTCAAATTGCAAGCTAAGTAATAATGTTTGACAATTTTTTTAAGAAATATAGTTATTTCTTATAGACTAGCCTGAAATAGTACAAAATTTTGATGGTACAAAATTGTCTCAAAATTAACTTTTGAAGGATATTTTATTATATTCTTATTTGTTTGTTTTCTTTGTAAAAAGCATAGCTGCAATATTTATTAGATTTTTGAGATAAATTATATAATTTAGTTTTTATTAATACATTTTAATCTTTAATTTTCATTTTAAAAAAATTATTGCTCTTGACATTTTTGAGTTTTAGAATTAATGATAGATCTAGAACATATTTAGATTTTAATTTTTCCTGGATTTGGAGTAGATATAGATATTTATCTCTTCATTGGATTCAATATGCAAAGTGAAAAAGATGGATCCATGTGATCCCGAACCAGGAATACGATCTTCATTTTTTATGGATGCGGATGCGGATCCAGAGGAAAGTAGATCAACCCGTATCTAACCTATTGCCGTCTAGTGTGAAGAAATATACCTTCACTCCTTGGAGGGTGTTTGAGAATTACTTTCATTTTGCTCTATATTGGTTTTTCTTCTTATTGTTTCTCTTGATTCTTAAAGGTGAAGCATCTTGTTTAGCGTTGAAGGTTCTTCTTATTGTGCTTTTTCATCTGCGTCATTATTTAACAATTTTCCATATATGAGGGGTTAGTTCATGGATGTAACATGCATGGATTCTTGACAACCAAGATTTTTTTTATATATCAACTTTAGATTTTGGATCAAATTTACGAAAGATTGTCTTTAGTATTCAGTATAAAGTATTTTTATCCAAAAATTTTGAAATCGCCGATGTTGGGTTTTCGTCTTTCTAAGCTCATGGGAGTTTGTTAAGATCTTTGATTTTGGAAACACGATTGAGACATAGTATGTGGTATTGGCTTTGGCTGAAAATATTTTGGCAATACATTTTTTATTCAACATAGTTCTAGCCATCTCTTGAGACAAACCTATTCTTTCTTTTTACAACTCCATTTTGTTATGGAGTCTTGGGTTATAAAAATTGATGTTTGATACTAAAATCATTAAAAACTCTGAGCCATGATTTTCAAATTCACCACTATGATCTTCCGTCATATAATAGAATAGCGCTTTTCATTTGAACGCAGCACCCAGCGAAGAAACTGCGTCATCAAGGCATCGTCTGTAACTAAGAATAATGCCGTATATATAAAGCAATCATCACGATTACAAATACATAATATTTACCACTTAGACTAGCATATCCAGGAAGGTCTAAACAAATCCAAGTGAAGAAGCTAAAGTGGTTTGAAGTAGAAAACATAATTTTTATTTTGAAAGAAGTTTTGATTTGTTTTCCAAATTGACATGTTTTAAATTTTATTCTTTTTAAAACTAATTTCGGAAGACCTTTAACTAAATCATTTTTGAAAATCTTTGAAATTAAATCCATGCTTGCATGTCCCGTCTTACATGCCATAACCAACTATCATCATGTAATGCAGAAAAATATTGATCATGAGTAGATTCTGTCCCCATATCAATCGTATAAACATTAACTTACATCTTTTCCAATAAAGAAGACTATACCATCACATGTATTTTCAATAACATATTTTGTTTTATCAAAAATAACTTATATCTTTATCAACGATTAACTAATACTAAGAACTTATGTTTTTAGATTTTTAACAACACACATTTTAGTGAAGTTGAGGAAAGCTTTACCGACATTACCAACCGAGGAATCTTTCAGCTTTGATTGTCTGAAGGATACATCTCCACCCGTTTTTATCTTGGTAAAACTTGAGAACCATGAATGATCACCGACCGTATGTTGAACATCCTTTACATCCGAATCTGATTTATTTTTCCTTCTTCTTTGTTCCTTTATGAAAAGATCTCAGGTTTGGTACCCAAAACTTTTTGGGTCCTTAGTGTTAGTAATGGTTCTTTTGGAACCCAAACACATTTTGATTCCATAATACGTATTTATAACGTAGAATATACGCGTAATTCATGTGACCATTTTCCTTCTGATAATGACAAACAATTTTATGATTACCGGTGGAGATAGCCTTAACAAAGTAATTTTTTGTAATATTTTCTTGATTGAAGCATCTTCGATTCCTCCTTTATCGAACACACATTTTTTAGAAGTGAGATAATTTTTCTAAGTTCTTTTCACTATGTGTGAATTTTAACTATGATCTCATTGACTCATTTACTCTTCTTTTTAAGCTCTTCCGTTTTCTTTGATGAGTCCCGACAAGTAATATATGATGCTCATGAGTACTTTGTTTACCTTTTAAGAGGATACGATCATATCATGCAATATTTCATTATCCCTAATTCTAGTTTTTTATCTTTTCATTTTAGTAAATCATTTGCATTTTTTGTAAGACATCTTTTCATTTTGAGTTCTAACATTTTCTTCTTAAAACATGTATTTTTTTACCAATTTTCATCATATCACTATGCAATTCTTCAAAGGCATCATCTACGATTCAACATAAGTTGAAAGATTATTTACCTCATCAAGTTCATCTTCTCTGTGCCATAAGTGCCAAGTTTGACACTTGCGATTATTCTTCATCAACTATCATCCAAGTTGCCACCGTGGCTTTTTCTTTTTTGAGTTTGTTGAATAGAGGGCATTCGATTTTATATGACTAGGAAACCTTTTGCATTCATAGCATATGATTCTTCATTCTTCTCCTTTTGGTTCGTATTAAAGTTTTCTGAACTTTCTTCGCTCTCGATTTCTTGAAAAAACTTTTTAAATTTTCATTTATCATAACCATCTCTTAAACGCTTAATTTATTTTTCTCATCACTTTTTGGTTTTGATGCTTTCAAGGCAATGCTTTTCTTATCTTCTCCTCTTTGTTTTGCAAATCCTCTTATTAAAAATAAGTGAGCAAATTAAATCATCAATAAATAAAGTATTTAAATCTTTGGCTTCCAGCCAGTTCTCTTATGTCTCCATTCGCTTTGGCAATGGCGCTAATGATTTTCATTGCGTATTTGTTAAAAATGTCTTACCAAGTGCTTTCGTAGGTGTTCTAATATCTATAAATCTAATGTACATGGAATAAGCAGTTTCATTTTGTTCATTTGGAACAATTCATATTGTCTAGTGTATCAGTAATTTTGAATTCTTTAACCTTGTTTGTTCCCCGTAAACTACTTTAAGTTTCTTGAATCTCTGTAAACATTAGAACAACATAAAACTCTATGAAACTCTTTCTTATCTAAGGCACAAAACGGGGTATTTATAGGCTTTGGAGTTTAGAAGCTTTTCTTTTTCAGCTCATTCCATTCACGTGAAGGTTTTTGGAATATTTTTGCCTTCCCCGTCTTTAGTGGTAGGTATAAATGGACCATCACAAACAACCTTAACATATTTTATAATATGATGCTTGCAAATAAATTCTTATTATAGTTTTCCAATATGGGTAGTTATTTCCATTAAAGAATGATGACCTAGTTGTAGTGTCATTCACAGATGTAGAATCATTTTGTTCCATGAGTCTTTCACTCTGGTGTTAAGTCTAACAAGAGTACTTTGTTTGATACCAAAAGAAATCTTGACAAGGCTACCCAAAAAGGGGGTGAATTGGGTTTTAAACAAATTTAAAACCTAAAGCTTTTTAAAAAATAAAATAAATTAGCCAAATTCGAGAATAAATAAATTAATGTGCAATGAATAATAAAGAGACGGGGTAAGAGAGGAAAACATGCTTGATTTTTACGTGTTTGTACGATCGTCTTTCTCGTACGATCTTCTCTCGGCTCACCAAGCTTGATGATTTCTAAAGCGGCCTTTAAGGCTTGACAACTCTTACAATTGCTTCAAAGGTGTCAATAAACCTTCTGACAAGAGAGATTATCCCAAATCTTTTAACTTGGCGTATCCCGACACTTCACGATCACTAAAAATAAGGATTACAAATAAATTATCTTTCACACAATGTATATGTTTACCAATGGAAGCCCAAAGTGTGAATCAATGAAACAAAAATAAGTTTAAAGCTTAATAATGATTGTATACTCGTGTAAGCAAGCTCAATGATAGCAATTGGATCTCTTAAAATTTTGAATTGTATTGAGCCATTTTATAGTTAAGCGGTGAAAACTAACCGTTGTTGACTTTCGGGGAAAATCAAGCTACTTTTTTATTCTTTGTCGGTTCACCGTTTGACTTCGAGGAAATGACCATTGTGCTAGCTTTTGAATAAACGATTCATCGTTTAAATTTATCAGTCTTCATTTAATTTCAAAATCTGCAAAAGAAATTTAGCTAACCGTTCTTTTAAGCGGTTCACGATTAAACATTTCTTTTTTATAACTTATCGATTCACCATTTATAATAAAGCGATTCTGTTACTTACTAAAATCTACAAAATAAGTTTATTTGCTTTGTTTTTGCTAAAACATTCGCGATTAAAAAGACTAATTCTTTTATGTAAATTATCGAGTTCATCGTTTTATAATAAGCGGTTGTCGTTAATTTCCAGAATTTGTATTTTGATAACTTTTGTAGAAAAATAATTTTTCGGACTCAATTTAACTGCTATCCAGTTCTTAAACATGTCTAAAACATAATATGACTTTAAGATTTTGTTTCATATTAATAGCTCCAACATTTTTAATCAAGAACATATAAGGTTTGTTATTTTGTAAGAGAACATATAAGGTTTGTTATCATCAAAATCAATATTATAGGATTATTTATGTCAACAATATAAACCAAGCCAAACCATCTTTTTATCGATTTGTTTCTTGAGTTCTTCCATGACCAAAAATTCAATATTTAAAGAATTAATGCCGCGTACTTTTTTAATTAATTGTCGTAATATTATCAAGTGTTGTTAAGTTATATTAACTTATATTGATTTAAGATTAACTTTTCATATGCTTATCAAATAATTAGAAGTCATAAAAACTCATTTCACGGCTTCTTTTTCATTTACATGTGTTGTCGTTTTGATTTCTTGAATTCCTGGAAACTACTTGTATTTTGGTTGGCAACATGTGGGATTCATGTCTGCAAAACCTATAGAGAATTATGCAGTAAGTACTAAGACTTAATGCTTAAATCTATGAACAACTACTACTACTATTCATAGGGAGAAGAAAGGAATAACAAAACTAATGATTCTTCTTCTTTCATTTCTACTCAATCAAAGGACATGTATAAAATTAAATTCAATCTTTTTGTTAATGGATTTGAATTTTACTTTTTGTGAAATAATTTGTTATTGGATTTGAATTTTAGTTTTAAGTTTCTTTAACTTAAATTTAATGTGTTTTTGTCATTTATTTACTAATTTGTTTGCCCTTTTTGTTTAATGGTTGTGTAGACTTATTTTACAAAGAGCTCACCATGCTTTTTTTTTGTTTATTGTCTGCACCTTTGGTTGAAATCCTTAGCCAATGTAGTGGCTATCGCCTCTCTAGAGGGGATTAGAGATGAGAAACTTAATTAGAGTATCAAATTCTACAGTTACTACTGAATGTGCTTTTATCTGCATTTTTATATAAATGTCTTTTGTTAGATTTATAATTTTATTATTTATGGAGGATGTGTTATATTCCAATGATTCTGGTGATAGTTTTATTTTATTTTTGTAAATGGATTTCCTTATAGTAACTTTCAAATTATAAATGAAAAAAATAAAAAATAAGTAGTCTCTTACAGCAGCCTACTTATTTTTTGAATGACATATAAAAATAAATTATTATTTCTGAGACTATAATGTTTATTTTTAGTCAAATTTAATTTTAATTGAAAAATTAATTTTGGCGGCATGTGATTGATGTCTGCCACATCGGTTTTATTAATTAATTATATATATATATATATATATATATATATTTTAGTTTAGTGATTTGTTTAGTAGCACACACCCATTATAATAGCCATTCACAAATTGCCACATTTATTAGCTAACTCACCTAGGTAACTCTTGCTTTTATCACGGTAGATTAACCACTACTTTATGAGGTTTTCATTACAAATTACTTCCACACCGCCCGCCACTTGCTTTGTCTTTATGTTTCATGCTTTTTCAAAAAATAAAGTGATAGTTTCTTTTGGAGGTTTCTCTTAGATTATTTTATTATTAGTTTATTTTATTCATAATGCAAACTGTGCTTATTTTTTATTATTGGTTTATTTTATTCTCCCTTGAAAGGGCAAGTACACTTCTTGACATGTATTGTATTTTAAAAACTATAAAATATAAAGAATCAACTCCTGAATACTAGTTCATCACCATTATCATATAATTATAAAATAATCCTTGCAAAATTTACACTCAATTTAATGATTAAAATATATATAAGATTTAATTTTAATAAAATCACGAATGTGGAATAGGAAAAAATAAGAATCAAAGTACATAATTAATAGGCTAATAGATTGTTTGTTTGTAAGGGACTTTAATGATGGATAAGAATTGGATGTCATTGTCAAATATATTGTCTAAGGAGTTTTGTGATGGTGTTAAGTCTTTCATTAAAATTGCTGAAAAGAATTTAGACCAAGATGGTAAGACACGGTGTCCTTGTCGATATTGTCTAAATACCCGATCATTTAATGTAAAAACTATTGCAAGCCATTTGATCCTAAAAGGATTCTCTAAAAGCTATAAAAATTGACTTTACATGGAGAAAAACTTGAAATTGGCGTTGGTAGTCCTAGTTTGAATGAGGATACAAATCAAGAGTAAGTAACGATGATGATAATGGATGTCTTGAGATGTTGTCCGACATGTGTCGGAAACAGATATGAATATTGACAACAAATATTATCCTAGTTTGTAGGAATGGTATTAAATGGTAACATTTGTGCATTAATGGTCTTATTAATATTTATACTAGTATTGTTGGTAACATTTTAGTATTTTTTCCTTGTTCATATTGCGGGAAATTTGTCATTGATGTCCATAATCCAATCATTAGAAACTACTTGCTGGATAAATTGTGTCGAGTTCAGAATTTTACGTCACCAATTGAAGAAGAGTTTGAACAATATCCTACGGTGAAGGGAAGAGGCAAGCGAAGAGTCAGAAGGATCTTCATCATAAGCAAGCACAATAAGAGTCTTTGTGATTATTTTTCAAGTAAGGCATTTAAGGTACAAATTTTAATATATCAAGTGCTTATTCCTTGTGCAATTCTTTTTTTTGATTCTATTTGTTGCACTATTTTTTTCTGTATTTTTACTGTTGTTCTACAATTTACTAGAGTCTAGGTTCACAAGTTTGGAGACTAGATGGTAACTCTAGATATTTCCATTATCCTAGTTTGTAGTACGAGGAGTGATGAATGACCACCAAGCGATATAAAACTCATTTGCTTGCCCCTTGCCACCTTTAGGAAAAATGAAAAAAATAGAAGAGGAATAGTTTGGGTCTCCTTGCTTTAAATCTTCCATAGTTTGAAACATTGTTTCTTTGTCTACCAGTGACAGCGCGTACACTTTTAAATCTTTAATAGATGGATTCACTTTAATTACTTTGAACTCATGCTACCTTTTAGAAAAAGGAAATAGTTCAATACAATACATTAAGTATTGATAATTATAAATTTTGAATAGGGCCGGGTAGAAGCCAAAGGCCAATTGATTTGTTTACTAATGTTAGTATATGTACTCATTCCTTTCATTTGGTACATTATCTGCACTGATATTCTTAAGCTCCTTCATATTCAGCATCTACTCACTACCCCAACTTGTATGTAAAGATTTGTAGATTATTGTGAATCCTCTTTGTAACCATTTTTCTGAGTTAAGCATTTCAAAATTTACTCTTAAAAAAATCTTGTACAGTGTTTAGGAATTGGTTATGTTCTTTTTCCCTCTTTTTATATTTGGAGAAAATTGTGTTTTGAGTCAAATTTATAGTAGGGTTAACATGTTTAAATAATGATGTGAGTGGCATATGGAATTACTATGAAGAAGAGACCACTAAAATTTGTGAAGTGAGTCAAGTAAAATGGTGATAATAGTGACACATCCGCAACAAAATTATTTGAAGATGAACTTTGAATCATGCAATTTAAGATAGGCTACTTAGCTTAAACCTAAATGGTCTTAGTTAAAACAAAATAGAAAGTTGATGACAAATTTATAATGAAACTTGTAGTTGTTAAATGGAGGTCAAATTTTGTTTGATTTTACTTGAAAACAACACTACAAGTATTAAAAATACAATGTTGATAATGAAACTTCAGAACTTGAAAACGATTACTACCTAGATAATTGATTGAATTTGGTGAACTAAAATTACTTGAATGAATAAAACATATTTATCTTAATAAATTTCATGGTAATGGTCTTTTCAAAATGATTAACATCTTGTCAGAACGAGTATTAATAGCTTTTATAAAAAAACAAGTATGATTGAAAGATCTAAATTAAACTTGAAAAAACAAGTTTGAAGAAAACGATTACTACCTAGATAATTGATTGAATTTGGTGAACTAAAATTACTTGAAATGAATAAACATATTTATTCGTATAAATTTCATGGTAATGGTCTTTTCAAAATGATTAACATCTTGTCTAAGCTTTTGAATTCAATCTTTCTATAGTAGGTTGGAGTTTGCATAAATCAATCACTTTAATTATATTGGTTTGAAACTTATTTATTATTAATGTTTATAATAAAATATATCTATGAGGATTCTTTCCATGAACCATATTCTGTGTAAATATTAAAAATGCAACTATCCTATGAAAGACCTTTAGAAATTGAAGTTTATGGCTAACTTAGGTGTTGTACATTATTGTAAACTCTTTGTTAACTACACTTTTTGTTTATTTTGTGGGCAATTTTTTTATTATATTTTTAATCGTTAATGATGTTTTTTGCTACTGTAAAGTCAGTCCAATTATATATGCAATTCAATGAAGATTCATTTATTTGCTAGATTGGTTTGTTGACATCACACATAAAATGGTCGGGTAAATCAATTTAATGTCCTAATCAATTATTAGAACTTGCCCACTTTATATGATGACATAGTTTTCAAGTAATAGTTGTCAATCATATAATTTGATGCTTAATAATATGTTCTAACAAAATTAATTATAGAAGCGTAAAAAAAAATAAGCAAAATTATAGAAAGTTGTCTTACGTGGTATCGTATGGATCAAGTCTCAAGCACATCTGAATGAAATGGTACTTAAAATGATAGAGACTTTGTTTTAACTTTTCTCGTTATGTACTTGTATCATGTGTATAAATATTAAAAAATGTTTTTCTTTATTTATATGGGGGAATATTTAAAATGCTTGGAGAGTCTCCTAGTTTGATCGCTTTGTTTCAAAAGATGTTCCGAGTGAGGCCAAAGGATTATAGTGATGAAAGCAAAAAAGCTAAATACATAAGTTATTCCAAATTATTTACAATTACTTGCAGTTAAAGTATATTTGGATTGAGGGACATGTTTGTTTTTAAAAAATTTAATGAATGTTTCCATTCTTGCTTGTGTTATCATTTTACCATATTTTTACTGTCTTGCTATTTACTATTTGTTTATTCTTAGTCAATGGAACTCATTATTCAATAAGCTTGTTTTGTCTTTTTTTTGTAGATGTGCTTAGTATTATTTTAAAGGTTAATAATTATTCAACTTAAATTATACAGATCAAATGATAAAAATGAAGGAAAACTCTAATACGAGGAGAATGTTGAGCCATTAAAGATAATCAAATTTGTGAAATTGTTCCGCGGAAGAATCTAATTTTGTCAAGAAAATGATAGGCCTTTCATAGTTAGCATCCAATGTAGCATTGTCCTAACAAAATGGAGATGGCTAAGATGATTAAGGAGCAAGCAAAAACGATTGAGGAACAAAATAACAAACTACAAGTAATTGAAGATTTCATAAAATTCATGAAAGAGCAACCATTGTTTTCACTTACACCTTCTATTGATCTTGCATTATTTCCATGCTTAATCTCGGGGTGAAGACCTTTGCAAATATATCTGCTGTGAAATCATACTTTAGGTCATTCATTTTGATTTGTGACTTTTATATTTATATTTGTTTGCCAAGAATTATATTTATTTGATTTCAAATGTCATGCTTTGTGTTTGAATCATTTGGATTATGAATAAATATTTCCAAAGTCTTTCTTATGTTACTCTCATTGTTGTTGGTTTGTCTATTAATGACTAATTTATTTTTAATAATCACACAAATTCTTAGTTCAATGTAATTAGTTGCAAATATAATAAATTACATCGTCCTTAAAAATAATGTGAGACAATATCGTTTGTTATTTGAAACGAAGGTAATTGTCATGAAATAATCTTTTTTGAATCCAAATATTTTAGCCATTGAATATCAATCTATGTGACTATAATAATGTCGTCGTAAATGTTTTCTTTTCATGACAATCTAGAGAAGTCACTTTAACTCTTTAGATACGACAAAAATAGTCTTCAAATAGTAAAATATATTGTGATTAGAAATAATGTGAGACTATATTATTTGTCATTTGAAACGAAAGTAATCATCATGAAATAACATTTTTGGAATCAAATTTTTTTTGTCACTAGATATCACTTTATGTGACTACAATGTGTCGTCATGAATATTTTCTTTTAATAACAATTTATATTAGTCACTTTAACTTTTTGGATATGATATAAATAGTCATCAAATAGTAAAATATATTGTGCTTAAAAATAATATGAGACTATATTATTTGTCATTTGAAACGAAAGTAATCATCATGAAATAACATTTTTGGAATCAAATTTTTTTTGTCACTAGATATCACTTTATGTGACTACAATGTGTCGTCATGAATATTTTCTTTTAATAACAATTTATATTAGTCACTTTAACTTTTTGGATACGATATAAATAGTCATCAAATAGTAAAATATATTGTGCTTAAAAATAATATGAGACTATATTGCTTGTCATTTGAAACAAAATTAAATTTCATGGAATAACACTTTTTTAATCAAAATTTTATGGTCACTATAAGTCAATTTATGTGACTACAATATGTCGTCGTAGATGCTTTCTTTTAGTGACGATTGAAAGTAGTTATTTCAACTTTTTGGATACGATATAAATAGTCATAAAATAATAAAGTGCATTGTAATTAAACATAATGTCTATATTATGTATATTTTGCAATGAAAGAATACGTCACAACACGTTAATTTTTCTAATTAAATATTATAGTTATGAATGCTTACATTTTAAGACAAGAGATAATGGTCACTTAAAATGTTTTGATACAATTTAACTAATTATGTAATAGTAAACTAAATTGTCCATAAAATAAATTTGAGACTAAATTAATTACCAATTGTATTTGCAAAAATTGTCACAAATAAAAACTACTTGGGACAATTATGAAATGTTGCTATATGTAAACTTCAAAAAAAAAAAAAAATAGCATTGTTAATTGTATCTTTGAACCTCTAAAATAACGAATTTAGTCATTGTTGCGACTATGTTTATATACACTTGAAACAAATACTATAGTCACTATAAGCCACATATTATGACCAATATGAAGTGTCATTAATTGCATTTCTGAATCTCTAATTTGACCATTTTAGACACTATTTGTAACAATTTTAACTTAATTTTAAGACAATTATGTTTGTCATAGAAACATGTTTTTAAAGTGAAGAAAATAATTTTGGTCACTAGAACCTTTTAAGACAGTCTTTCAACAATTAACATGTGAGAACTTTTTTTTAGTCATAAAAAATATAAACTGACTAATTTATTATTTTTAGTGATTAATTTTTTTGTAATAAAATATCATTTTTCTTGTATATGTGTTACTTGTTCCATCCATTACTAAAAACTTATTAAGCATATCTAAATTAATAATTGATAACCCTGTCTCTGTTGAATTTTGTAGAACCATTTGTTATATGAAAGACATGAAGGGTCAAGTTCTTCTGTAGGGCATTGCTGAGAAATGTCTCTACAAGTTGCTGCTTAAAACCAATCATCTTTCATCCTTTTCGCAACTTGCATCATGTCTATCTTAGTTGAATAAACTAATTTCTATGTTATCCTATATATCTGTATCTCCTGGTCTTGATTTTCATAAATGTGACGACCTTACTAAGACCTATTTTCATGCTATTTCAAATAAATGTAACCAAAAACCTAATAAACTAGCATTATTGTATAAGGTTTAGTCATCTAAGTTCAGCAATAATGATGCATTTGCTTAAATCCTATAAACAACTTAAAGTTTCTCATAAAGTAGTCTTGTCATTTATGCATTCCTTGTGTAAAGCATGTCAATTAGGCAAAATTCATAAACAACACTTTTTAACTATTGAAACAAAATCTAAACAAGTGTTAGAACTAATTCATAGTGATCATTAAGGACCCTAACCTATTTTGTCTAGGAATGGATATAAGTATTATACAAGTTTTGTTGATGACTACAGTAGGTATACCTAGATTTATCCTCTAAAAATCAAATCAAAGGCTTTTG
>JASUUG010000254.1:0-50771 GCA_030449905.1 Luvunga scandens
TTTTCAACTTGATGGTACAGTGAGAAATTGGAAACAATCAGTATTTATATGTTAAAATTATGTAAACTTGACTTTTCTGATTTTTCAGCAAACAACAGTGATTACATTGTTAATAACTGAACAAAGACATTCCAACCAACTATTGAAACTAGTTTTTCAGTAGATCTAGTGGTGGAAGCACAAAATGACAAATGTGGCAGTACCTTGCACCCGTATCCATATTTAATTGCCAATTTTTGTGTAGGAGGTCGCAATATAGAAAATTGATATTTTTCATTTTTTATATTTTGCAACCATTTTTCATTATAAATTTAATTACACGGGGTGACAACTCATTTTCGTTTTTTCATTATAAGCAAATTAGAGTCTATTTCAAATCATTTATATGTATCTAAATTGGGTATCATTATCCAAAGATATTACTTTTAAATAAACAAAAAACTATCAAGTAAACTACCATACACATTTTACTATTTTCATCCCTTGATTGTAATATTAAGACAAGCAACGAAACAAATTTTAAAACTCAAAAAACAAATCATTTGTCGTGGATCAAATTGGAACGTATCCTGACATATATGCAAATGATATAAATGATATAAAGGTAGAGGGAGCAAGATTATAAAATCAAGCCTGTGTGGTGTTGTTGGTGCCTTCCTTTCACGTTATTGATGGGAATGAATATTACAAAGATATTGCCACCTATTTATACTAGGCTTGCACCCTTGAAATGCGGACAAGTGGCTAGAGTTTGATTGTTGTTACAGCATGAAGCGTGCAACACCTTCTTTGAATTAAGGTGCGTAAAATACTCTATACAAACCAAATGGTGGAGGGCCATTTTCACGACACTTTCCTTAGATATCCACCACCTCATAATAATTGTACTTAACCCTTGTTCAGAAAAATTTCATGGACAAAAACCCAAACAAAAGAAACAAAATTCTTCATATCAAAAAGTGGTGTTGGACATGCATCAAAATGGCCTCGTTAAAAACCTTTGCTAGTAAAATCTAATGGGATAAAAACTTAGTAAAAGGGAAAAAAAATGTAAAGTTTACGTGTGTCTAGATTATTTACAAAAGCTCTTTTTGAGAAAGATTTCGTTCCCCTTAATCAATGCTCCACTAATGGTAATATGTATCAACCTGATAGTTTGTTCAATTAGTATGTCAATACAATATATTATCTTCTCAAATATTGATGTAAGGAAAACATTGTTAATAGTCTTGTAAAACTATAAGCAAATATATCCCATCCACATAGATTTTGTAGGGTTTATAAACATAACCTGCATATGCATCATCAACAAGATATGATTTTTTTTTTGTTTACAAGATAAAATAATCTCAATAATAAACTATTTTTAAAAGCCACTTATGAAAATAAAAACATCAATGACTGTGTTCTTTATGATTTCACACTATTATGTGTAAGTCAAAACATTTTGTCATTTTCTGCCTATACCTCTTCAAGAGGTCTTTTAAGATTTTTGGTCTTTTGAAAGACTAAACACCCTTTTAAAATATTAACCATAATAAATAGAAACCTTAATGTTGCCTCATAAAAGGGGACGTAGGCGAGTTGGTTGGCGAGTATAATCTGTCCTCACTTGTGTGGACTCGAGTTGACTCAGGGGTGGGGAGGGGGATAAAAATTGATTTGGGCTTGCCCACTCTCCCTTTCCTTTTTTTTAAAAAAAAAACCTCCAAGGGCGTAGCTAAGTTGGTTGGCAGTGTAATATGTCGCCCCTCACTTATGTAAACTCGGGTTCAAGCCTTGGGGGTGGGGAGGAGATAAAAATTTATTTAAGAACTACTCCACTCTCTCTTAAAAAAAAAAAAAAAAAAAAAGCCGAAAGGTGTAGCCAAGGTTGGTTTGGCGTCTGTCTTCCCTCACTTTGTGTGGACTCGGGTTTCAGGAGGAGTGGGGAGGGGGATAAAAATTGTTTTGGGCTTACCCACCCTCCTTTCCTTTTTAAAAAAAAATAGAAACCTTAATGTTTCTAAACTCTTATTCCTTATAGCATTTGGTTGGATATCAACATCAAAGATCCAAGATAGATAAGTTTCACCAGAAATGTCCAAGGCAACAAATTCAAGTTTCTCAGGGTTAGAAATATTGGCAATTGTGTAATAAGAACATTAAAAAATCAACAGAATGAAATAGACAATAACTATGCCTTATTTTATGATGTGAAAAATTAATTTTATTGGCAACCACAGAGCATACTTGTAAGAATCAGATTATTAAATAAACAGATAAAACAAAGATTAAAGAGCATAAAGGATTATGATACTTTTGTTAGTGGAGCGTAGTCATGCTAATAAGGTGTTATGGATCAAATTATAAAGTATTCAAACATGCATGCAAAAAATATAAATGACATAAGAATAAAGAGAGCTGATAATAGTCAAGCCAAATGTGTGGAAGAGAAGCTACGATGCCTTTGTTTCACGATATTGATGCGAATAAATATTACAAAGATATCGCCACCTATTTGCACTAAGCTTGCACCCTTTAAATGGCGACAAGTGGCAAGAGTTTGATTGTTGTTACAACATGAAGTGTGCAACACTCTTCACAATATCATTCTCATTCTGTAGAACAAATTGAAAAGCTTTATTTAGAAAATAATACCAAACACACCCTAATATTCTTTTAAATATTTTAAACTATATTCAATTTATTTTGGACTCAGATATTTGGCCGACTGTCCTGACTGCATCATCCTAAAGTTTATTTTAAAGGCAACCATCGGTTTCTAATTGAAAATTCGAGTTCCATTATAAGACACTCGAGCATTTTGACGAATTGGGTTTTGAGTGATGGTGCGTTGGAGATTCAATACTAGTAATCTCGAATGGAGGGCTGAACTGACCTGCCCAAATCTATAAATCTCGGTCCAGTCCATGCGACAGAAGGGCCTCAGACAAACATATCTCTAACAAGTCAGATATTCATTGGCCTACAACCTTTTAGTTGGGAAAAAAAAAAAAAGCCCGCCTGAATCATTTTCCGGACTCTTTGTTCAAGAAAACTCTAGCCTTTTCTTTTACTTTCCAGAGGCTGACACGTCCAGTTCCGTTTTCTAATTCTCTCCGGAATTTTCTTCTCAACTTTCCCTTGCCCTTTACGTACACACACACACACACATATATATATATGACCACCTTTGCAAGCCTTTAGTCTCAGACGATAAGCAAAATCGATAACGAAAATAGCAAACAGCTCTCCAGGAAACGAACTCAATTCCTGAACTCTGTTTATTTCTTCTTGAAATTTTCACACAATGGCTGGAAAAGTTGAAGGCAAGTCTATTGGCATAGACCTTGGCACGACTTACAGCTGCGTTGGAGTATGGCAAAACGACCGCGTAGAGATCATAGCCAACGATCAAGGCAACAGAACCACTCCTTCTTACGTAGCCTTCACAGACACCGAACGTCTGATCGGCGATGCGGCTAAAAACCAAGTTGCTATGAACCCTCAGAACACTGTCTTTGATGCCAAACGACTCATCGGGAGGCGCTTCTCCGACCCGTCGGTTCAGAGCGACATGAGGCACTGGCCGTTTAAGGTTGTTTCGGGCCCTGGTGACAAGCCTATGATTGTTGTTACTTATAAAGGCGAAGAGAAGCAGTTTGCTCCTGAAGAGATTTCTTCTATGGTGTTGACAAAGATGAAGGAGATAGCAGAGGCTTATCTCGGTCAGCCTTTGAAGAATGCTGTGGTTACTGTTCCAGCTTATTTTAATGACTCTCAGAGGCAGGCAACGAAGGATGCTGGTGCTATTGCTGGGTTGAATGTTATGAGAATCATCAACGAGCCTACTGCTGCTGCTATTGCTTATGGCTTGGACAAGAAGGCATCGACGACAGGTGAAAAGAACGTGCTGATATTCGATCTCGGTGGGGGCACTTTTGATGTTTCGTTGCTGACGATTGAGGAGGGTATCTTTGAAGTGAAGGCTACGGCTGGTGATACTCATCTTGGAGGTGAGGATTTTGATAACAGGCTTGTTAATCATTTTGTTGCCGAGTTTAAGAGGAAGCATAAGAAAGATATTAGTGGCAACGCTAGAGCTTTGAGACGTTTGAGGACGGCATGTGAGCGGGCTAAGAGGACTCTGTCTTCTACATCACAGACGACAATTGAGATTGATTCGCTCTATGAAGGCATTGATTTCTATGCAACAATTACTAGGGCTAGGTTTGAAGAATTGAACATGGATTTGTTCAGAAAATGTATGGAACCTGTGGAGAAATGCCTTCGCGACTCGAAAATTGATAAGAGCCAGGTTCATGACGTTGTTCTTGTTGGTGGGTCAACAAGAATTCCAAAAGTTCAACAATTGTTGCAAGACTTCTTGAACGGCAAGGAACTGTGCAAGAGCATAAACCCTGACGAGGCTGTTGCTTATGGAGCTGCTGTACAGGCTGCTATCTTGAGCGGTGAAGGGAATGAGAAGGTTCAAGATTTGCTGCTGCTTGATGTTACACCTCTCAGCCTTGGTATTGAGACTGCTGGCGGTGTAATGACAACCTTGATTCCAAGGAACACAACAATTCCTACAAAGAAAGAGCAAATTTTCTCAACTTATTCAGACAATCAGCCTGGTGTGTTGATTCAAGTGTATGAAGGTGAAAGGGCTAGAACAAAAGATAACAATCTGCTTGGGAAATTCGAGCTCACGGGCATTCCTCCGGCACCAAGAGGTGTTCCTCAGATCAATGTTTGCTTTGACATTGATGCTAATGGTATATTGCATGTCTCCGCCGAAGATAAGACTGCTGGAGTGAAGAACCAGATTACAATCACCAACGATAAGGGAAGATTGAGCAAGGAGGAAATTGAGAGAATGGTGCAAGAGGCAGAGAAGTACAAGGCAGAGGATGAAGAGGTGAAGAAGAAAGTTGAGGCCAAGAACTCACTGGAGAATTATGCTTATAACATGAGAAACACCGTGAGAGAAGAGAAGTTTGCCGGAAAACTTGACCCGGCTGACAAGCAGAAGATAGAGAAGGCCATTGATGAGGCTATTGAGTGGCTTGACAGGAACCAATTGGCTGAGGTTGATGAATTGGAGGACAAGTTGAAGGAGTTGGAAGGCTTGTGCAACCCCATTATTGCAAAGATGTATCAAGGCGGTGTTGGTGGGGATGTTCCGATGGGCGGTGGTGCCGAGATGCCGGGAGGTGGATATGGCAAGGGAGAGACTGGTGGTGCAGGTGGCGGGCCTAAGATTGAGGAAGTTGATTAAGGCATGAATGAGAGTTAATCGAGTGCTCTGTTTTGGGACTCAGCTGTTGTTGCTCTGTTCTTGCTGATGCTTGAGGGCGAATATTTGTGTATGATATACATTAGGTTGAGAGGTTACAAATATGTTAATGTAGTCATGTAATCTACAGTTATCTGAATACCATATTATGTAATCTACAGTTACCTGAATATTAAATTACAATAAAAATTTTAACTTTTTATGAAATTTTAATTTGTTCGGTTTTGGTGTGATTTTTCATGTTGGATGTGTTAGCTCTAAATTTTGAGAAAGAAATGTTATGGTCTGTTTTCATGATCTGCTAATTTTCTAACAACAAGAACCTTTTGCTAGGAGAGGTGATGAAGCATCAATGATCCAAAAAGGCCTCATCTTTTCTTTATCATCGATGGTGATCTAGCCGCTAGCAAAAATGTGAACAACTTCTGGTCTTGGTATAAATTTAAAGTGATATGGTTTGTTTTGCTCTTCAACACTAACAGTGAGTACAGTTAGAAAATCGGTTAACCTTTTTAAGCATACTAACAGCACACGCAATGAAGAATTTGCTTTAAATAAATATGGAGAAAATCTAACTGATATGAGGGACTCAAAACTCCTAAAACATAAATTTCACTTAAATAGATTTTGAAAAAATTGGTCTAGTTTCAGTTTACTTGTTTTTTCATGGTTTCAAAAGGTTGGAAAATTCTTTGATTGGTCTTGGTGTTTTTTTAACTCATCAACATGTTTATTTATCAACTAATCAAGAAAATATTTATGCACACATAACAAATAGTTAATCAATAAAGAACAATGCTCGTCAAGCACCAAAGACTTTTTCTTTAGTGTCATCTCAATTTGTACCATGGGTTCCACGAAGTGAAACAAAAACGGGTTTTCACTACTCAGATTTTTATTTTCTCCTTCGATGTTCGCAATCAACGAGGCGTTAATGGAAATTAACCAACCGAAAAAAAAAAAAAAAGGGGCTACTTTCTACATTTTGGTTGGGCATAAATTGCTCGATGGGCCTTAAGAGCCGAAGGGGTTATTTGAAATCAACCCACCAAAAAAAGAGCCATCTTCTACATTTGGGTTGGGGATATGTTTCATGTCTAGCTCCATGGGCCTTAAGAGCCTAAGGGGTTATTTGAATCAACCCACCAAAAAAAAGGCCATCTTCTACACTTGGGTTGGAGATATATTCATATATAGCTCCATGGGCCTTAAGAGCCGAAATTAGAATGATCACGGGCTGGCTCAGTCGGTGTGTTTTTTATCAAGACATTGCAGTTTGCATGGTCTTCAAATGAACTTCACATTGATGACACTGACACTGAAGATTGACTTAAGGTTAGTCTCTCTTTTCTTTTCTTTTTCCTTTTCTTTTCTAGGTTTCTGGAGCTGTAATTGAAGTGTACAAAATGCTTGTATAGTAAAAATCTGTGATAAGAGGTAAGTGGTCAGGTTCGGACGTCCAGATTTGATGAAATTTGGATTTGAACCAGAATCAGGGTTGTACAGGATTATACAGTTATTATACAATTATTTATATAATTTGAACTCTAGTTCATATAAAATCCGGACGTCCGGACCTGAGCACCACTACATTTGATTCAGGCCCCTTATATTCTACTTTATTTATCATTTATTTATAAATATTATAAAATATTTTAAATTTATTCATAAATTTTTAAATTATCCTCAATTTAATTAAAAAATATAATAATTATTCAATGAATTATAATAATAATAATAATAATAATAATAATTATTATTATTATTATTATTAACAACAACAACAAAGGGCTCCCTTAAGTTTATTCTTATAATTTTTAAATTTTTAAAATATCCTCTATTTAATTAAAAAATATAATAATTATTAAATGAATTATTATTATTATTATTAACAACAACAATAAAAGGTATTATTATTATTATAATTAATACATTAATAATAATTAATAATAATTTTTTAGTTAATAATAATAATAATTATTATTATTATTAATTTTTTAATAATAATTAATAATTATTATTAACAATTTAACTAAAAAATTATTATTAATTATTATTAATATATTAATTAATTATAAACATATCTCCAAATCCACATTCTTTATTTTTCCATCACCATCTTTTTCTTCCTCCACCTTCCGATCAAGATTACTCTCACTCTGTAGACCCCAAGTCATCAAATCCATTCACTATTCTTCTCAACATAATACTGCATTAATAATACCCCCAACAAATTTACCGTCACTACCTCCACCACAAGAGCCAAGTGATTCTTCGCTTTTCTCCATCTTTATTGGCTTCATCCTCCGTTTTCTTGTCCCTAAATAAATAAATAAATAAAAATAATAATTATTATTAATAATTTAATTAAAAAATTATTATTAATTATTGTCCTATTATGGATTGAATTTGAAGTGTTGTATCAAAATCTAATTCAAATGGATTGGATTTGAATATAATTATATTTAGATTATTATTTTGTATTTTAATTATTGTGATTATTATTATTATTAAAAAATTAATAATAATAATAATATGAATAATTATTATTATTATTGTTAACAATTTAACTAAAAAATTATTATAAATTATTATTATTATATTAATTAATTATAATACCTTTTATTGTTGTTAATAATAATAATAATCTATTTAAAATTAAAATTATATTTTATAATCATAATTATAATTATAATCCATTAATAATAATTATATTTTTGAATTAAATAAAGGATTTTTTTAGAATTTAAAAATTATAGGAATAAATTTAATATTCTAAATATTTAAGAATAAATTTAAAATTTTTTATAATATTTATAAATAAATTATAAATAAAGTATAATATCTTTTAATCCATAATTATTAAATTCAATCCATAATTATTAATAATAATTATTGTTAACTAAAAAATCATTATTAATTATTGTTAATGTATTAATTATAATAATAATGCCTTTTATTGTTGTTGTTGTTAATAATAATAATATAATAATAATAATAATTATTATAATTCATTGAATAATTATTATATTTTTTAATTAAATTGAGGATAATTTAGAAATTTATGAATAAATTTAAAATATTTTATAATATTTATAAATAAATAATAAATAAAGTAGAATATAAGGGGCCTGAATGAAATGTTACAGAAAAAACAAAACAAAAAAACGACAACGGCAGTAAGTTACGGTAAACGTAACTTAGGGGCTCCCTAAAAATAATCGTATATTTCTCTTTGCTAAAATAAGGGAATTATTTTGGCAAAGTTAAAGATAATATCCTTTTCAGTAGTATATAATTAGAGAGAGAAACTTATTAGTATGTCTCCTCTGCAGCATTGCCCTTTTTGAAAAACATCAACTTGCGGATTTCAATTTTTATTGTAAGGAAAGTTGTTTTCGATGGGATAATCAAGGGTTGAAAATATTTCTACTGCTATGACCTCTTTTGCTCTGGTCTTGGTGTGAATTACCTTATAAAATGATGCCATTAGAATATTGAGCTTGAAGAACTGAGATTCAGAGTGTCCGTGTATTGACATGAGATAATGCTCCAGTGAAATTATAGACACATACTCTTTTACCACTCAATGCTGTTGAACAGTTCAAAGTTTTAATTTTTGATGTATACTCAAGCCAACAATTGCATGTTCGAATTTAATCACTTAAGTAGATGTGACTTTCTTGTTTATCTTCTGGCACTGGTTTATTGGTGATGTTGTGGGAAGGTAGTGCACTAGAAAAGTTTCTGGTCGACATTTAGCAATAAGAGTCTATCTTCAAGAACATTCATCTGATGATTAAGTTACATTGACAATGAAGGAGGTGACAACATGTTTTAATGGTTACAACACAACCACCATATGATTTTGCTTGCTGATTATGAAAATATCCCATCATAATTGGAAAGTGAATTGGAGCCTTGTGTCACAGATCACTACATTTTTTGCTTATCATTATTGTGGTTATTTGTCTTTACGGCTTTTGGCATTTTCATTGTTATTATAATGGTGCTTATTGTATTCATTACAACTTTATCATGTTAAATCATACAAGGAAAGAACCCACGAGTATTACGATTACTACGTGCATATGGAAGTTATTATTCTATTGATTACAAGATAGTTGAACAAATTATTACCTCATTCCCCCTTCTCTTTTTCTTTATTCATTTATGTTTTGATTGTTGGTGGAAAGTTATATTAGTTTCCCATTTGTATTTAACTACACTTAGATACTATATTTTAAGTCACCGTCTTTCAGTCCCAATGGGAAGGTGCACTATGCCATTTTGTTTATGGATATCTTATTTCATTTTTGGAGAGGAGATATGATGTCACTGAAGCCAAAGAGGAGGCAGAAAGCCATCATGCTTTGCCTGCCTGTCCACTGTGATTATTTTGAAACTTTTCGAGCTTGTGGATTGCAGATAGCAATTGTATCTTCTAGATGGAAAGCATTCGTCTTACTGGGCGTGTGCTTTTGTTCTATATTTGTTTATGGATGCAGACAAGTTAAAGCCTTTATGATTATGATGAATAAATGAATCTGTCCAGATAATCTATGCTGCTTATTCTGACTCCCTGATACTACGTCACTTGATCAAATGACGTGGATAAGAAAATCTCTATGCAAGTATCAATCTTAAATTATTGTAGACAACTAACAGCATTATAATGTGTTGTACAAGAAATTGTGTAATCCATTAGTCATCGCCTAGATTAGAAGAAGAAATTCCAAGAGAGGAGGCAAATGTTGCAGTGGTATCACCACCGAGGTACCTCTTCAGGCGATCCAAATCATCAGCAGCATCGAGCATTGTTGGTCTATTAGAGGGGGCTTCTTGAGTGCAAAGAATACCCAACTCGATCAATTCTCCTATTGCAAGATCCCACATTCTTTTCACTTCAGGGGACTGGTCTCTTGAAGCTGTCAACAGAGAAGGGTCAATAACTTTTTCCACCCTTCCATGGTAGTGATTCTTCACCCATTTATGCAGGCTTAGCCCGCCAGCAAACATGTCGTCTGTTGGTCTTTTTCTAGTCACCATCTGAAGGACTAGGATTCCGAAGCTGTAGACATCTCCTTTTGTTGATGTATTGGATCCAAATCCGTATTCTGGATAATAAAGAGCACAAATAGTCAAATAGTGACTTGAGGATATTTTGGTTTTCATGGGACAAATAGAAAAATAAGGAAGTTCAGCTACATACTTGGTACTGTTTCATATGCTTCTAGAAATAATAAGTTTAGTTGAGTTTTGCTGTTATCACCTGTTCAATGTTGTTTAATTTTTTATTATTTCTGTTTCTTTTGTAGTCGGAAAAGGAGACTAACAAGATAGAGACAATGATTGTTTCTTCTGTAATTAAAAAATGCAAATGCTTTGTGATGAATGCATCAACTTGTGCATTAAGAAGGAAGTTAGAGGGTTAATCATTTCTAATTTTATTTCTTTTGTACTGTTTCTAGTATGCAGATGCAAAGGAAACATCTGTACCTGGTGCTATGTACCCAATAGAGCCACATAACATATTTGCAGTAGAGTTTCCCATGTTCTCAGCTCCATCATTTCCCACTCCAATTGTCATCACTAACTTTGCAATACCAAAATCAGAAACCAGGGCTGTCATGTCATCGTTGAGAAGAACATTGCTTGGCTTTAGATCACAGTGTATGACTCTTACAGGAGAATGGTGGTGCAGATAGGCCATCCCTTCAGCTATGTCACTGCAAATATTTACCCTTTGGAGGAGAGTCAAATCTGAGGAACCTGAACCGAACTCTGTCTCTGAATGCGTATACAGACGGCTATCCAAGCTCCCATTTGCCATATAAGGAAGAACAAGTGCCTTAAAATCAGGTAGACTGCATGCAGTTATAATCCTCATGAGGTTTCTGTGGCGAATCCTCTTTAGCACTTGACATTCTCTGTTAAAACTCTTTGTAAAGTTACCAGGTTGCAACTGTAATACCTTGACTGCTATGGCTGTTCCATCTTGAAGGATTCCTTTATAAACACGTCCGTAGCTACCTGTCCCAAGTAATCTCTGCTCATCAAAAACTGCAGTGGCCTCTGACAGTTCTCTGTATGTAATTCTTGGGAAATTGTGCATCAGTTCTGGAGTTATTGCCATGCTTCTTGTTTCAGATTTGCCTGATGAAATTATTAATTTGATGCGGTGGATCCCAATCACCAAGCATATTGTTGATAAGAAAGCTGATATGCTTATGACCAAAATGAATATGATAAAGTACATGCGTGTATGGAGCCAATGTTGCTTTGGAGAGCAAATGGGCATGCCAGGAACTGTTCCACAGAGATGCTGGTTGCCTATGAATGACATTTTTGTTGCTGAATTAAAGATACCTCCAGAGGGAATAATACCTTTAAACTCGTTAAAAGAGAGATTAATGAAGGTAAGGGTGTGAATTTTGTTGAGGCTTTTTGGGATAATTCCTGATAACTGATTTCCAGAAACATCTATTGCTTCGAGGTTCTTTAGATCACCTAGGGAATCTGGAAGGTTCCCCTGAAGAGAATTGTGTGATAGATTTATCAACCTCACTGCAATGCAGTTTGATATCTGGATGAAGATATTTCCAGTGAATTTGTTTGATGAAAGGTCTATATCTTGAACATTTTCCAGTTTGCTAAGCTCAATTGGCAAAGGCCCTTCAAGTTGATTGTGTGAGAGGTTTAGAAATATTCTGATTTCCCGTATACCTGATATTTCTGCAGGAATGCTCCCGGTCAATCTATTGTAGGACAAGTCCAGCTTGTACATATCTGTGCACTGTCCTAATGTTGGAGGTATTGATCCTGAAAGTTGGTTGTTGTTGAGAAACAATGAATAGATTTGAACCAAATTTCCTAGACTTTCTGGGATTTTACCGGAGAGTTTGTTGAATGATAGATCAAGCAGACCCAGATGATGTAGTTTACCTAATGCTGCAGGAATTTCACCAGAGAATAAGTTGTGTGATAAGAAAAGCTGCTCCAGTTGCGACAACCAACTAATCTCTGCTGAAATGGTTCCACTTAGAAGATTGGATGACAAATTCAGTGAAATGAGATTGGAAAGGTTCCCTATATGTGGAGGAATTGATCCTGTGATCTTGTTTTCTTGCAGTAACAACTGTGTCAGATTAAGTCTGCCTATGGAATCAGGCAATGTTCCTCCGAGGCCCATACCAGCCAATTCAAGCTCCTCTAAATCAGTGCAATTTCCCAGGGAGTTGAAGAAGGGGTCCAGATTGGTGTTGTCATTGTGACTAAACATATTGTTATAAGACAAGTGGAGATATGTGAGGGTTGGCAGCTTGCTAATGATATCTGAAGGCAACTCACCAGAAAGATGATTATACTCCACATCCAAATTATACATCGAAGTATTAATCAAAGATGCTGGGAGCTGTCCTGTAAGTTGATTGTTATATAAACTAAGGGTCCATAGGTTTGCACAATTTCCAATTTCTTCTGGAATCTTGCCCGTGAAAAAGTTTTGGGATAGGTCTACATTTCTAAGTGAAGTGCAGTTATGAAAGAACAAAGTTGGAAGTGTTCCTGTTAAATTGTTATCATGAAGAGTTACTAAAGTGAGGTTAGAAAGAACGGCCAAGGACTCTGGAATCTGACCATGTAAATTATTCCCATCAAGCTGAAGATGGCGAAGGTGTCTGAGTTTGTAAAATTCAGGTGGAATGGCTCCAAAAAGGTGATTGTCAACAAGCATAAGGACTCGGAGGCCAGTGAGATTTGAAATGTAAGGCGAGAGAGGTCCAACTAGACCACAGCGTTGCAGATTTAGTTCAGCAACGCGATGATAGCTTCTGTCGCAAGTAACACCAGTGAAGTTGCAAACATCAACAGCCTGCTCCCAGTTAGCTAGTGTGGCATTTGAATCAGATATTATGGTGCTTTTGAATGCCAGAAGAGCAGCCTTGTCTGTAAGCAAAGAGCGGCGAGTGTGCTGGTGATGACTCAAACCTGCATGAACAAAACATAGAGCCAAATGCTGGAGGAGAAGTAGAAGAATTGTCTTAATGAAGACCATGCTGGAGTTACTGTAAGAGCCCAAAAATTTTTATCAGAGCCTATTGTCTTTTTCTTTTGCAAACATCTTGTTACTAGTCGAAAGCAAAATTGTTTAACAGAGGAAGAGTTATCAACTCTTAAAATAATGAGCAAGAGAAAGCATGATGTGTTCGCATGTGGTTGAAGATAGAAAAAGATATTTTCAAAAGCTAAATTCAATGGAGGCCATGATGGGTAAAGAGAATAAAGCACTGTCTTCATCTTCATCATGATTTTATTGCAACCATGCATGATGAGTAGATTTTCCACTCAACTCAAATGGATGCTCCATGAGAAGATGATAAAAGGTAAGTTGCAGCAGATTTGTGGATTCTCTATTTCATTCTTCTTTTCTTAGGGCATGCACATGTAGTATATTCATTTGCACATACATAATACACGTTAGTCTGCTACAGTTTTGTACCTGAGATGGAATAAATTGTGATTATTATGTTTCATATTCAAATTCATTTGTTTTTGATTATCAAGTATTGCTGCTCAAGCTTACATATGAACAGAGTCCTTTTATGATTCTGGCTATAGTTTGAGCTGACTGAGACCATTAGATTTTTTCACTATTCTGTAGTATTGCACTTTGACATTTTAGCATTATCATTGTTTTAAGGATGTTGTGCTTTACTGGGGATATTATCGTTGACACTTTATCATCTTAGTGTTCCATGGTTGTTATTCGATTGTGTAATGTTGACATTTTCTTGTGTATGGACTAGGCACAGTGCTTATACAGTGTTATCCATGTGGATGGATATAGACAACAAACTTATAATCTTAGTTTTAATGCTTGCTTCTATTTTTATCTTTTGTTTTTTAATGCTAAAATAGTGAATTAAGAAAATGGAAGAAAGGTTTGTCATGATGAATTGACGATGAACAGATGAAGAGTAAAAAGGATGCCTGTGTATTAAATTCATGATATCTAATAACAAAAGGCAATCCATCTCAATCTTGAAATTATTAGCTTTCTTTTTAGATTTTAAAAATTCTTTGTTCAACAGAGTTCAACTTAACAAGTAGCCACAATATTAACCAATAACTTGTGAACAGTTGAGTGAATCAGTTAAAGCTATTACTTATTCGCCGATAGGATTTTTTCAATTTGCTTTCTCTAGTGAACCTCCAATCTCAACTTTGTAACAGCTACCTAAGAAAAAATGCAGTTATAAGGTACAAGAATCAAGTGAAAGCTAATAGAGCGAGAGAAGCATCATGAATGGACTCAATAAAGAAATAGAAATTTGGCCGGCACTGGATGACTGCCATAGAGTGAGTCTCTAGCTAGATATAAGGCTAGCATTATTACAGCCAGATCAATAATCTGGATAACAGCTTTAGCCTCAATAAAAACAGGTTTTCGGACAGAGCTATTTACAAATGCATCATATATCTCATCCCCAAAAATCTGGAGAACTGCAACACAAGCTGAGTTTCCTGGATTACCTTTAGTCTTGATTTTGCACTAAATGGAGATTGCTGCCACCCGCAAGGTTTTTGCATGTTGGAGTCGTGAAATTCCCACTCTGAATTCTAGTTTTGTCCCTGTAATGTGTATTTTATCACTTACAGAATTTGTATTGAAGGTGAAGAATGATACTGACATAACGACACAGGTTGAAAGCAGACATAAAAACCTGTTGAATAAGCTGAGGATCATTTCAACTGCAACATTTATTACTCATTGTGTTGGAACCATTTCTCATCAAATATGATCATTGGGATGTGAGAAATTTTATGCCGGTCCTCGTGGATGAGTCCATCACATCCTCAGGCAATTTCATTAGTCTAGGACAGGATAAAATCTCAAGCTGTTGGAGAGAAGTAAGTTCCTGAATCTGCTTCTCCGGAAATGATTCAAGATTTATTATCTCTTCAATCCGTAGAGACTTCAATCCAGAATGAGAAGGGAACAAAGAAGCAGCAGAAGAGGCTGAAGGTTCTGCTGCTGTTGCTTTCGTCTTTGTCAACCGCAATGGCTCCTCACTTACAATCCTCAGGTCCGGTTCTTCAATAAATGGAGCCAGTGGAATAGAAATAAGATTTGGGCATTTTCCAATATGCAATTTGGAAAGACAAGGAAAGTAAGGTCTGAGTATTTGTTGGCTTTCACCATCCTTTCAAATTAGAAAGGCTCACAAGCTTGAGTTCTTTCAAAGCAGGAAAGAAAAGTGATGTTGGCTCTGATTTCGCAAATTCTAGGTCTATGTACTCTAAAACAGGAAAATTATAAAGGTGGAGAGACCTGAGAGAAGGGGGTTGCCTTAGTTGTGAAAGACACCCAGAAAAAAATTTGCAATCAGAGATAGTAACTTCCGTTAAATTGGGTAGACATGAACCCATGTTATTTATCCACATTGGAAAACTTACACCATCATAACCATATATTGACAACTGTTTCAGATTTTGATGTCGTTGCAGGCCTTCTAGCAGCTCTAAATCAATAATACCTTTACTAGCATTTTCTCTTAGACGGCATTGTTATATCAATGACTGAAGATATTGCTTCTTTCTCAAGTTTGCAACATTAGATTCTGAAGCAGCATTTCTTACATTACACAAATTTTTTATCGTTAGCTCCCCTCTCAGGTTGGTTAGACTGTACAGTTCACCTAGCCAGCACAAGCCTGAGGGATGAGCAAAAGCTTCTCCGCTCTGTCAGGCTTTTTCCTCGCTGCAAACCTTGGTAATATATGTGGAGATAGCAAAGTTCCTAATCCACATGGCATGTGATTCAAATACTTTGTTTTATTGATCTCAAGGTGTCGAAGTCTGACCAGTTTCCTCTTATCTCTAGGCAACTCTCTGAGCTTCCAACAATTGTTGAGTTTTAGTGTCTGTAAATTCTGCAACCTAGTGATGGGATCTGCAAGCTTTTTGATGTTTCCATTTTATGAAAGATTAAGAAACCTCAAATACTTCTGCTCGGCTATCGAACTTGACACATTCTTCATCTAGGTTATGCATATCCAACACTTGCAAGTGCCTAAAACTTGAAAGGATGGCATTGCCGTCTGATTCACTCACTCCATTTAAATTTGGATTCTGAACGGGCAAGACAAATGTGCGCATCTTCTCCACTTCGTGCAATGGGATGGCAATTCCCTGTTCTGCACTAGAGCTACAGACCGGTCGCCGATGTTATATTTTATAGGACTGAAAAATGGGTGATCAAAAAGAAAGGTGGAGATAGTTTCAAAGGTCGAATTGATCAATCAAATCATCAAAGGCTGCTCACCTGCTTGTAGCATAAAAAGCCAATTTAGAGTTGCAAACTTGCAATGAAAGGTGACACATATTGACAGGATTGATTTATTTTATTATTATTATTATTATTATTATTATTATTATTATTATTATTATTATTATTATTATTATTATTATTATTATTATTATTTTGCATAAGGGTAACTAACAATGCAATCCTTCTTGTTTTCACTAAAAAATGAAGGATTAATTTTAGATTATTCCATTATAAATTGATTACTTTAAATTATCCTCATATTTTTAAAAATATCAATTTATATATTTTGAAATTACAAAAGAAAATTAACCTATTTTTTCCTTATCTTTTGAACAAATCTACAAGTAATTTGAGATATTCAAAAGTAAAGAAGATTAATAAGATTAGCCACAAGTGATCTTCAACTTTTGGGCTAAGTTTTAAGTATGAATTAGTTCCGTAGGTTTTTATAAGGCATTGAGACAAATTCATACATGAGTGGCCTCACACTATCTTATTACATAATAATAAGAACCAAAAGAAAAAGATAACTTAAAAGACAACTTTTTATGGTTTTATCTTTTATTTATTTATTTTTGTTGGTTTGACAAAGTCATTGGGTCTTAGAATTGAGTTCTTTTATGCACCATATTATTTTTTTTCCCCGTAATTTAAATGACATCTTCACTTATTGGAAGATTAGACCGGACTCTGAAAATTCTTTCAGTACTTCATTAGATTTTAGTGTGTGATTTTTTTTTTTTTTTTTTTGGCTACGAAGAATCCACATAATGACTAGAGTGGTTTTGATTGTTCTATCGTAACTGAGGCATTATGTTATCCATATTTGAGCTGATCTTGGTGTATGATGTAGTGAGAAAAACAAACTCAGCCTGTGAAAACTTAAAAGAAAGGAAATGTAAACCATTCAAAACGAAAGAAAAATTATATTTACTGTGTGGATATAAGAAATTAAAATTGGGAGCTAGCTACCTGGATATTGAGTACGTATTAGGTTATATTGATTCGATCTAATGCTCGGCATTTCTTGTATTAGAGATTATATTTTTTTATTTGTTAGTGTGTTAAAATTTATATTTTTTATTTCTTAATAGAATTTTCACTTTGTTAAAATTAAAATGTTCACGCAAGCACACCCGCACACTTATATGCGGTCACACACACGCACACGTACACGTACACACGCCCACATACGCGCTCATAGAGAGCTTCTACAAATACGGAGTCCAATTAAAACACACACACATTTGAGTCCAAGTAATACACACACACATATATAACTTCTCCAAATTCCGAGTCCAAGTAATATTAATTTAATTAATGAACACATATATACAGCTTCTCCAAATACCGATCCAAGTAACACACACACACATAGCTCCTCCAAATACCGATCCAAGTAATACACACACACGCATATAGCTTCTCCAAATACCGAGTCCAACTAATATTAATTTAATTAATGAACAAATATATACAGCTTCTCCAAATACCGAGTCCAAGTAATATTAATTTAATTAATGTTTTCGCTATTTCCAGATAAAGTAATTAATTACATCTGTAATCTTTTACAACCTTCGATGAAGAGTTATTGTGCAAATTTGGAAGAAGCCGATCGTCAGCGTTTTGTTTATGGAAATGTTTAATCTTCCACTACATATTAATGAGTGGAATATTATCCAAAAGTTCATTTGATAACAAAAATTAAATTTACCTATAACTTAAAATATATTATTTCCTAATTTGATTTAACAAAGACCCCCAGCACGCTGGAGAGAGAAGGTCAAATAAACAATCAATTCTACTCATCTTGCATTAATAATAATAAAAAAATGGTAGATAGAAATAACTAGTATGAGATGTGTAACAATAATACACAACAATACGACACATATTTTTAAACATGAGTTTTTATCTCGTCCAAGATCTAGGGTTTTTTTTTTTAAATTTAAGACCAGTTGACAATGGTATGACATTCGTTCATAGTGTTGTAAACTGTTTGACAACGTTACGAAAGTATGTTTTCACCATTGTCAACTTGTCTAAGATTTTAATCTCGGATTGTAATTCCAAATTGAAAATTTTCTATCCTAAACATACTTAAATATAAAATACAACTAAAAGATATGCAACTCTGATTGAGCTTAATTAATAGTTTATGACATGCAAAATCTATGAGAGAATAAATTAATAAAGAAGTATTGGGGATGTTCTAATATACCCACTTAAAGTTTCATTTTATTATTATTATTATTATTAATATTACAATTAGAGAATTACTGATATGTACAGTCACATAATTATTAAGATTATTCTACATTAAATTTATGAAATATAGTTCAAATTTTTTATTTTCACTAATATTAGAAAAATATCTGTTCCGCACATATTTTGTGAAAGAAGAAGACTATTTCCATTTAATTATTCTTAATTGAGGGAGAAAAGTGGTAGCCAACCACTGGACCGTCTGAGTGGCACATACAAAATTTCTTAAAATGACTAAGTGATTTTTTTAAGTAAAAAACCATTAATTAATGTTTATTTTATTTTTATTTTCATTTTCAAAGAAAGTGAAACACCGTTAAAAAATTTTCAAGCAACTTAATTTAATTACCACATACCAATCTTTGTTATTACTTTGCATGTCACCTGCCCATTAATTTATTAATTAATCAATTAAATCGATTCCTATGCAGTGTAAATTTAAACATTATCAACTAAAAACAGGATGTTAATGTAAGTTGCATGCCATTGCAGCAATATTTTTCAATGTTAGCATTGTGATCTAGCAGCTTTTTCAAAGCGTGCGGAAAATAAAGAGACACGTTGTGCTCGAGTGTCTGAGTCCAAAGTACGTAATTAAAAGTAATATATTGAATTAATTAATTTCCAAGAATCCGGACGAAAAATCAATCAAAAAGCTGAATTGGATTAATTGAACGAGGAAAGATCAAGATTAAATTGGAAAACATATCAAGAACAATCAGATCACAGTGCTCTTTCTTAATCGAAACAAAATAAGGTACATTGTTCAAGAGCACATTACAAGAATAACAAGAATCATATAAATCAACTGAGAAATTTCGTAAAACGATAATCCTACTTTTCACCTTTATGAGATGAAAACCTGAAAAAAAAAAAAGATAAAAAAATTAAGCATTACCACATTGTAGAGGTGGGCAAAATCAGATTCGGATTGGGTTCGGTCAATCCGATCAAATTCCGAGTTGATCGGATTGGAGAAAAACTCATCCAAACTCAATCCGAATCTGTAATCCGATCCGATCCGATCCGATCCGATCTGAACTAATTGGATCGGATTAAAACTTTGGATTAAATTCGGATTGAATCGGGTCACACAAAGCTAATGAGAAATAGAACTATAGAAGTTTGAAAATGTCAAAAGCCGGTTTCTAGCATTCTCTATTTTCTTCATCTAATTTTTTCCCCTCAAAATGTCCGATAATATATTATTTCTATCATCAATTTTTCAACTAATTTATAAGTTGCAAAGAAACCTAGACCCAAAAAATAAAAAAGAATTAAAAAAAATACATACAAAAATTATGTATTAGGATAGTAGAATCGTGCTTGAGCAGAGGGCAACAAATCACGCCGTTACTGTGTAGATCCGTCACAGTGGCCAGCAAATCAAGTGGCTGCAGCGGTCGCGATGCAGGGCAGCAAATCGGGTCGGCTCGTTGCGAATCTCGGTGCAAGGTAGCAGATCATGTCGGCTTGTTGCGGATCGCGGTGCAGGGCAGCAGATCGCGTTGGCTAGTCGCGGATCGCGGTGGCTTTGCGCGAATGCATTAGAGCGCGTCAAGGCTACTTCACTGCCATGCCGTCTGCATCTCAACATCTGTCTGTCATGCCGTCTGCATCTCAGCATCTGTCTGCCGTGCGGTGACTACCATCTACCGTGCTGTGACTACCGTTTGCCGTGCCGTTGGCTACCACTGCGTGAGTGCGTGTGTGACTGTGTGAAGATGTGATTGTGTTTGTTGTGTGTGATGGCATGATATTTGCACTTTGCAGTTAAATCAATTGCTTTTTGTAAATAAGTTATTTTTTTTTTTTTAGCCAACCCGCTCTGATTTTCGGATCGGATCGGGTTTCACAATCCGATCAGGTTGGTAAAATGTTATCCGATCCAAACTTGATGTTTTTCAGATCGGATCGGATCGGATCGGGTCGGGTTTTTTGCCCAACTCTACCACATTGTCTTAGGAGAGAGTACGATTTAAAAACTAGCTTGAGGATAAGTATGTTATAAATATATATCATTTTGGCGTTGCTTTGTTGGCAAAGGGTTCAATTACCTTTAGTTCACTTGTTTTCGCTTTTATAGTTGATTTGGATCGTTTAATTTATCTATTTTATAGAAACACTTCAATTATTTTGCATGCGACATGCTTCTAAGATATTCCCAATGGTTTTTAAGTAGTTTTCTTTAATTGATCACCCAAAATCGAATCTCAAAATCGTAGAAGGCTACAAAATTAACTTAAGTATTGGTATTTTACCCACCCCTAAGTTCAGTCCTATTTACTTTTTTGACTTAATGAGTTAATGGATTTATTTTGAATCAATTAAGTCATCAAATCTATTTATTTTTTAACTTAATAAAAAATTTTAATTATTAATTCATTATGTTATTAACCAATTTTTTTTTAGCTTTTTAATTAATCTAAAACTTCTTAATGACATTATTAAAATTTAATTTCCAAAATATCCATGTTTGATTAATTTATTTTCACCAAAATAGAACTTACTAATTAGGATTATTTTCTATCTCTAAAACTTATGATAATATAGTACTAGATTATAACTATTTTTATCATTAGATTTTCTTCAAATTTTCATTGTTTGTCTTTACAAATTTTTATATTTTTTTTCATGTACAACCTTATCAACTACAATAAAATTGATTAACATATTCTAATTTAGAAAATAAAAGGGGTTGTATTCACCAAAACCTAATTTATGTTGTGATAAAATCTTATTTTATTGATATTATTTGAGATGCTTATCATTTATTAAACATTGAAATTTTATAAGGGCAAAAATATAAAAGTACTAATTTTCAGATTTTTTAAGTTAAAAAATAAGTTAATACTTATTTTTGGAAATTAAAAAAAAACATGTCGTTCACATTCAGATATTCATCTATATTCAGAATTTAGATTAGTATCGGTCTATTCAGATCTTAGACAAAAAACAAACGCAACCTAATATTTGAACTTAAGATTTGAAATCAATACTTAAATACTAATTTGGCATTTATCTAGCATAGAAAATATTTATGTTTTTACTAATTATTTGATGAAAGCATATGTTATTTACTTATATTAATTTTTTAAGGAAAATAATTATTTAATTAGAAATAAATTTTAAAATTGTTGTACAAAAGAAAAGTGAAAAATATTTAGTTATATGATTGTTTGTAGCGTGTGCTATCTTTTGTTCAAAATATTTTTGTAGATAACTCATTTATTGACCCAAATAAAATGAAGCCTATTTTTATCTCCATAGAATGTGGGAAAACAACTTTCTTGCCCCAATATAGAGCCCAATGTTGTGTTATAGAATAATCACAACATAGATTTTTTGTAGTTTTTAAACAAAATCGAAACCTCTTATATTAATAAAATAAAAGATAAGGTAAAAGATAAATAAATAAATAAATAAATATAGTAATGTAGTGTATTAAAATTTATATCTCTTTAATCTTTTAGTTTGTCACTTATTTCAATAAAGTAAGAAATTCAATTATTAATAAGGTAATTTTAGAACAAAGATCCTTATTTTAATATATGTAGCAAGAATCAAATTAAAACAAAGAAAAAATCTCCGTTCTAGTGAAATGCATTTTTTCCTCTAGTGCATTAAAATTGATGTCTTTTAATTTGGTCCTTATTATATTAAAACAAGAGATTCCTTGTTAAAATGAAACTATATGATTAATTAAAAAAAAATAACCAGGATGCTTGAAAACAATAAATCGTGAGCTACTCTTTTACTAAAGAAATATTTGATGTATATACAAGATTGTGCCTAGAGTTTAGGCCAAGATTCTAGCTAATAGAAAAATGAAGAATGAATTTCTAACGGCTAGTCAATGTAAGACTATTATTCTTGTTTGTAAAGAGGATTTTAAGCATTGATATCAATATTTGATTGTGTTGATTGATCCTTAGATATAACTTCACTTGATTGACTTTCCTTGGATGTTGTATTATATGTTGTTTGGAGATTTTCTTCACCCCTCCTCAAACTGGTGGGTGGAATGGAATGAAACCCAAGTTTGAGGCGAAAATCTCGAAAATATAGTTTCAGTAGTGGCTTGGTAAATATGTTAGCTGTTTGCATTTTGGTGGGGATGTATCTTGTGATAAGGGAATCAACAGCGGCCTTTTCTCTTTCAAAGTGATAGTCTATCTCAATGTGCTTAGAGCGAGCATGAAAAATCGAATTTATGATCATATGCAATGCACTAATGTTGTTGTAAAATAATTGTGGTGGCTGTTTGAGTTGAACTCCTATATCTTATAAGAGATATGTGATCCAAGTTATTTCAGTTGTTGTGGAAGCCAAAGCCCTGTATTCTGCTTTAGTTGATGATCTCGCAATTGTTGGCTGTCTTTTTTATAACCATGAAATGCAATTTGCTCCTAGGTACATACAATAACCTGTAGTACTTTTTCTTGTCTCCTTGCAGCCTCCCCAATTTGCATCACAAAAACCACTAAGTTTTGGAGAGCTTTTTGCCATAAAAAAAATACCATAATTTATTTTTGCTTTAAGATATTTTAATATTTTTTTGACAGCCCAAAGATCTCTTTCCGTTGGATTTTGAAAGCATTGACAGACCTTATTCACAGCATGAACAATGTTAGGTCGTGTAAATGTCAAGTATTGTATGCTTCCAACTAGTTTACAAAATTCAGTGGCATTGGTTTACTTCTTATCATGAGTCTTGAATTGTTGTTTGATAGCCATCAGAGTTGCAAAATAAGAGCATTTATCCATTTTTTACTAAGCTAAGATGTCTTTGGTATATTTTGTTTGTGTTATAAAAATACCACTGGGGATGTATTTTATTTCCAAGCCTAGGAAATAGTGTAATCTTCCATGATCCTTTACTACAAATTCTTGGCTGAGCTTTTGAATTGTAGCTTCAATGCATTTATCATTATTTCTTGTCAAGATAATATCATTTACATAGACTAACGTCACCATAATCATGGTATTAGTTCTATAAATAAACATAGATGAATTAGCTTTTCTACAAAGAAAACCAAGTTCAAGTAAAAATTGAGAAAAATGATCAAACCATGCCCTTGGTGCTTGTTTTAGTCCATAAAGAGATCTATTTAATTTGCACATATGGTCTGGTGAAGTAGAGCTTTTGAACCCTGGAGCTTGCTCCATACACACAATTTTGTTAGAAACCATGTAAAAATGCATTTTTCACATCCAATTGCTTTATTTTCTAGCTTAATGCTACGACAATAACTAGAACAACCCTAATTGTTGTTGGTTTTATCATTGGACTATATGTCCCCTCAAAGTCCAATCCTTGTATTTGAGAGTATTCTTGCGCCACTAACCTTGCTTTATGCCTTTCCACTGATCCATCTTTTTTGAATTTGGTGCAAAAAATCCATTTTGACCCAATGACATTTACATTCTTTGGTCTAGGCACAAGTGTCCAAGTTTGGTTGTTATGTAAGGCTTGCATTTCTTCCTCCATTGCAGCTAACCAATAAGGTATTTTCATGGCTAATCTGAATGTTTTTGGTTCTAAGGTTGACAAGTCATATTCAACAGTGAGTGCCATTTGTTTTTCTAGTTCTGGATTTTTCTTCAACTTTTGCCTTGTAATCATGTTATGCTGATTTGATGAAATAGTGTATGGTCCTACATTACTAGAAAAAGTATCAGCATTAAAATAACCAGTTAGGTCAACCACAAGATTATCACCTATTTCCCTTGAAGTTTGCTTTTGAGCTGTTGATTTTGATGCAACAACTTCATCTGAGTTTCTAGTAAATGGTATATGGCTAGAACATTTTTCAGTGTCTATTTGAATTTGTTCTTCCAATGAACCTTATGGTGTTTCAATGGAATTAAATGTTCCTTCCATGTTATAGATAATGGTGAAGGCAACAACGTTGGATTTAAATTCTATTGAAGATCTTTTACAGGTTTGGATTTTCCTTTGTCTTTAACTTCTTTACAGCAAGTTAAATATGGAGTGAAATCATAAGATTGAAAAACTGGTAACTTATTTTGAATTGAGATGTTTTGTTTTGCCTTTCTATCCCACTCGTCTAAACATGCCAACCTTACTATTTGAACCTGTACAGAATAATTAGAAGAGTCAACAAAAGGAAAGCATATTTTATCAAAGATTACATGTCTTGATATAGATACTCTCTTGGTTGTCGGATCAAGGCATCTATAACCTTTTTGGTTTAAGCTATATCCAATGAAAACACATGGGTATGTTTTCTTAGTAATTTACTCTTACCATACTTCTTGAGATATGGAAAACATCTACATCCAAATACCAGTAATGATTTGTAGTATGGTTATATATTGTACAATTGGAAAAATGGGCTCTTTTTCTTCAACACTGTAGATGGCATACTATTTATCAAGTGTACAACAATGAGGAATGCATCAACCCATAACTTTTGTGGTAAATTTGCTTGGTACATGAGAGTGAGACATGTTTCTACCACATGTCTATGCTTTTTCTCCACTAATCCATTTTGTTCAGGAGTATGGGCATGAAATTTGGTGGAGAATTCCACATTTTTTCAAGTGATTTTTCAAAATTCCTAATTGAAATTCACCGCCTCCATCACTTTGGAATACTTTGATTCTCTTGTCAAATTGGTTTTCTGTAAAACTTTAAAATTCCATGAAGCAATTAAAAAAATCTGATTTAAATTTCAAAGGATATAACCATGTAAATCCACTACTGTCATCAATAAAAATAATATAATAATTAAATCCTTGAGTAAATGAGATTAGGGCTAGTCTCTGTAAGTCACAATGAATTTTCTCAAGAGGAAAGTTGGTAACTTTATTGGAAGAATTGAAAGGTAGTTTGCAACTTTTTCCATTTGACAATTAATACAAATAATTTCTGAATTTTTCCAACTCGATATATCAATGAGTTGTTTTTCTTGTAAAATTTTTAGAAACTTTTCATGAGGGTGTCCCATTCGTCGATGCCAAATGTCAAATTTGCTTTATTTCCTTGAATTACCGTGTATGCTTGCTGTGCTTTCTCCTCAAGAGCATGCAATCCTCCTCGTTTATGCCCTTTCGCAAGTGTCTTTTCCTATTTGTCCTTAATCAAGAAACCATTTGATGAGAAAATAATAACACATGAATTGTCAGTTGTTAACTTTCCTACTGATAGTAGATTCTTTTTAATATCGGGAACAACAAGCATATTTTTTAGGTTTAAGTAACCATGATTGGTATTTAACATAATATCACCAATATGTGTAATTTTAAGACCCTTACCATTGCCATATAAAGAATCATTTGCTTTATAAGGAATGAATTTTCTTATATTACCTGAGTTGTTGGTGATGTGGATTGTTGCTCCAGAGTCAGCATAGAAGGTAGGATCATCATCTTCGTCATTTATATGCATGGCAGCAAGAGCATGAGGAATTTCCCTAGATTGATACGAGTGATCAAACCTGCTTCGATATTCTAAAGTTGTACGTTTAAGTTTAAAGCAAATTTGGCATTTAATATTATCACTTGAGTCCATGTTCTGTTGATTGGCATTCTTTATGTTCCTATTGTTACTAGCTTGAAATTTTTGAAAATTGTTGTTCTATTAACTTTGGTTTACAAAATTTTGATTTCTATTCATTCCTGGTGGTGTAAAACCCCTTCCCCTTGAATTAAAGTGCCCACTATAATTTCTACCTCTTCCTCTTTGGCTAAAAAAGGCTTGTTCATGGTTAATGAATTGCTTTTTATCTTCTTGTTCATTATACAACATTTGTTCATGTCCTTGCAAGGCTAAAACAAACTGATTATATGTAGGGTATGGAGGTTTTGCCAGCATTGCTAACTTGAAGTCTCAATATTCTAGTCCAAGTCCTCGTGCCAATTGAAATACTTTATTAACCTCATCCATTGGTTTTTTTACGGCAGTTAAACTATCATAAATAGTTTTGAATTTTTGAATGTATTCATTTGTAGTCATTGATCCTTTCTTTAGATTCATTAGACAATCTGTGAGGTAAACAATCTTTTCTTTTGTTATAGGCAGCAATTGCTCTTCAAGAGACGTCCACACTTGGTGGGCTGATTCTACTCCAACTATCATCGCTAGCACTTCTTTAGACATCATTCCCAATAACCAAGAGGTTAGAAGGCCATCATTGTTAACATAAGTTTCATATTTTAGATCGGGTATGTTTTTGCCATCATCGTCTTCCATCTCAGCCTCTAGTTTCCTAACTCCTATTAGGTGGTGCATCAATCTAAGGCTACGCACTAATGAAAACACTTGAGATTTCACAACACAAAGTTTGAGGGGCTGAGCTTTATAGATATAAGGCTAGTACATTGGTGGAAGGATGAGATAGAGAATGATGGTTCTTTGTTGGCCATGTTTATTATTCTCATGAAAGCTCCGATATCATAAAAAAAAAAATAACTAGGATGCTTGAAAACAATAAACCGTGAGCTGTTCTTTTACTAAAGAAATATTTGATATATATACAAGATTGTGCCTAAAGTTTAGGCCAAGATTCCTGCTAATAAAAAAAAGGAAGAATGAATTTCTAATGGCTAGTCAATTTAAGACTATTATTCTTGTTTGCAAAGAGGATTTTAAGCATTGATATTAGTATTTGATTGTGCTAATTGATCCTTAGATATAGCTTCACTTGATTGACTTTCCTTAGATATTGTATTATATGTTGCTCGGAGATTTTCTTCATAATTTGGGTTTATTATTTGAAGATAACATGGACCAAACTAAAAGAAGATAAAAAGTAATACTAAATATCTCCATGTTGAGTTCCAATTAATGTGATATTCATAAATTAGATAGTAGAATATTAATTATATTAGTTATAAAATGGCGATATTTAAAACTTAACTTGAGATTCAATTTTTGGACCCTTGATATTATTGGAAGATTTTTAGGTTCCATCACTAGTTGTTGGCTTGAACCGCCATTTTGCAATCCCATAAAATATGATGTGGTATGATTAATAAACTTGAACCGCCACAAAATAATAGACTTGAGATTGAAGTTTGTACAAATTTTTTTGTACAAACTAACGTGGCATGATTGAATTAGCTAGATTAAATATCTTCGGTCCCACATGATTTATTTTTATTATTTTGTATTTTCATTCAACCAATTAGTTAATGTCAAATCAATTTATACAAAATAAGTTTGTGGCTATATTATCACTCATCTAGAAACTACTCTCAATTGATATGGGATAGGATTCTCATTTAGAGCAACATCACTGGTAGAAAAAAAGGGCTTCTATGACCGGTATTACCCGTCATCTATCATGTTGCATGACAGTTGAGCTAACGTCATTGATTTTCGTGTCAAGAAAAAAATATGACTGCTTTTATATGGCATTTTATGTATGACATATTATCTGTCACGATTTTGTCATAATTGTTTTGATTAAAAAATTTCACCTATGACCAATATTTGTCATAAACACTTCCATGCATGACTAATATATGTCATGAGATAATGACATAAATAAATTTGGTGGGATTCCAAAATCTTGCATTAATTTTGTGGACATTCCAAAATTTAGTTGGTATTCATATATTTTTATTATCCCATTATTAATTTATCTCATTAGCTATTATTTATATTTAATTAAATTTGAATTTTAAATTATATAAATATATTTTATAAGTTATATTTCAATTTAATTTTTCCAAATTAAAAAAAAATTTAATTTCATAGGAACGTGTGTGTGTGTGTGTGTGTGTCTATATATATATATATATAGAGTAATTATAATCAATACTACAAAAGAATTTGAATTTAAAATTAATATAAAAATGCCAAAAGTAATTTTAAATTTTGGCATAATTCATAAACAAAATATTTCTGGTTTGGATATACAATCCTTCCCAACAAATATAAGGAACAAAACCAATTTCAAACCAATTAGCGGCTACTGGTGGGAATAAACCCTACTCAAAATATGACCCCCACCATCTTTGAGAGCAAATCCTACAAGGCCCACAACAGTGATCTCTAATAAATTGATTGATAAAAGATCTGTATTTGAAGATAATCATGGTTAGCAAATAAAATGAATGAATTCTAGAGCTAAATAAATGGATAAAAAGTCATCTTCTACAAGTATCAACTCTAAAGTATTATTGCCTTGCCAATAACTATTGACCAAACCTAATAAATTATGCATTAATAAACTGATTTAAGAAAATTGAAAGCTAAGAAAAACACCGTAGCTAGCTAAAATACTTATCTTTAAAATATCTAAGTCTGATAACAATCAAAACCCAAAAAACTTTACAACAAAATTGTTATCAATAGTTGAAAAAAGAACAAATAAAGATAATCAAGAACCATATAATCAAATCATACCCCTAGGTTATGGAAATAAGTAATCAGCTTGTAGTTATAGACCTGTTTTACAATACATCTAGATTAACAAAAATAAAACAAAAAAATCCATTAACAAGCACTTAGAAAATCCAAAATAACAAAATAAAAATCTAGTTTGAAGTTACAATAAATAGGCATCTAAAACCTCAATAAGTTAAATCCAAAATAACACTATCCTATATTTTTTATTTTGTTTATAATGCAGATAACTTTCATTCAAGTATTTTAAACAAACACAAGATGAGCAACAGAGGTAATAACAGTTTAATAGAATTGATAGAAGTAATAGTAATAGCTAGCTCCTGCCTCCTAGATTCCTTTTTCTAAGCCAACATAATGTAAAAGATAATACTATTACCATAAAAATTTTACTACTAAAGCAAACTACACTTGCAAGAACCACTTACCAATAGTATAAGCGACAATAAGTTGTACACCAGCACGCCTTACTATCTCCATAAGAGATGATGCTTCATTTGTAACTCCTTGTGGTGTGATATATATCACTACACATAATAACACAGCTTGAGCCTAGCTGGATCTTATGAAATTGGAATTCTTCTGCCATAGTTAGTTTAACACAAATGAGAACCAAAATAGCAAATTAAAAAGTTACTTAAAATTCAGAAGCAAAAATAAAATTCCATGAAAGTTGTTACTCAAACATTCACATGCCATTATAGTTAAAATATAAAAGATAAAAAGAACTTTCATTAATATTTGTTAAGCACTTATTAAGTTTCCACTAATGCTAATATAAAAAACTAACCATTTCCGAAGAAGGTATGCAAAGTCACTCACGGGAGCTTGAGTAATTGGCATAATTGAACCTAATATTATGCAAAAATTGGTCATGCTAATCCATTAAAACAATCAATTAACTTAATTTTTCACCTTGCGCATATTTGAACCTAAAATTACAAAAAATTGCTATAAACTTCAAAGAGAGCAAATATACCATAAGGTGGGATATTCTTTGATCTAAACTCAATCAATTTGAGTTGTAAGTGATAAATTCATCATCCAAAATCAGCCAAATTAACCTCCAATTTCAATTTTAAAGAACCCAAATTTTAATTAGGTCAAAACCCAAGGCATTGAGAGATCAACTTACATTTTTAACTATGCGTAATAAATGGAAAAAGCCAATTAATCAAGGAACAATAAGTAGCAACGAATTTAATTTTCAAAATCAAACAAGTTATTTTCATCTTTACCTTTTTCACCAGAGCAACAATGAGTGGCGGGTTTCTTCAACAGCCAGCGATGGATTTTGAAGAAACTTCATCCTCTCACTGTTCTTTTCCCTTCTCACCTGTAGCCGTGATTGCTGCTTGTCGCCAGTGGAAGGTCGGCGATCTCGTGCTTGCCAAAGCCAAAGGATTCCCCGCTTGGGCTGCCACAGTATGCAATGCATCATATGTCTCATTTTGCTAGATGATCGTTTCAGTAGCTGTTAGGGCAGTGAGAGTTAGGGTTGTTGAGGGCGATGAGAGCAAAGAAGAGTTTTACACTTAAGCAAATTTTTGGTTTAGGGTTTTATTCTCTTATTTTTATACTATGAAAAAATAATATAGTGCAGGTAAGTTTTTTCTAAGCTTGATGAAATATTCAATCAGAATTTGATATGTGTACAAATAAAATTATTTAAAATTATATAATTCAATAATAGAAAACGACGTTGTTTGACGTCATGATAGATATTTGCATACTCGTTAAGTAAATTACATGCACGGCATATATTCATCATCTATAAATGTCAGTATGATAAAAATCATGAATATGTCATGCTTTTATGATATACCTGTGACACAACAATATATGTCATAAAATTTCTAACATTAATTCGCATTTTTCTAGTAGTGCATGCGTGGACTCTCTCCCCAGTTGGAAACTCCTCTTTTTGGCGACTGCTAGCGGCAAAGGCGCGGTGTTATGCTGGGTTGCGTTTGCTGCTGACGGTGGCTGGTGCTGGCAAGAAAATGAAGACTGCTTCTGGGTTGTAACTTCGAAATTATTACGCCTAGCTCATTTCAACGCCCAAGAATGTCAACATGCGTTTTAGATATTTGTTGTACTTCATTCTGTGTGGTAGCTAGACTCCTGCACCGCCCAGAGTCAAAAGTTCAATATGACCAAAACACTTATAAAATGTTCCATGTGAGTTTGAATGACCAAAGACCAAGCTAAATTATTGAAAAAGTAAAAGCTCCTACATTTGGACCAAGGACTGTGTATCATTATTTTTGTAATGAAAATGTAAGTAGTGCATTTGTTTATACCTTTCCTCTTATCATAAAATTAATTCATGATTATTTCACGTCCAATTAATGGTGTTTATAACAATAAAGAAAAGGAAACATATTCTAATTAGTTGATGTCAACATTTAGCTAATTCAAGAACTTTGACTTTGTGTCTATAAGTATAGCCTTATGTTTCCACTTCTTTTGTGTCATAAACTATACGCCATCCAAAGATGATAAGTACTGCTGCTCTATTTCTTACAGTTCTTGCATTTCTTGCCATTGTAGCCCAAGCAAGAACATTGTTTTCAGGTGAAATATAGTTCTATATTCGAATAGTAAGGCCGGATATGCTGTTTAGGTTTCTCATCAATTTATTAATCACAATTGTTACTAATCCCCCTTTGTTTCTTTTTTTTTTAATATCATACAGATGAGAGCTGGCACAACAAAATCTCCATGGTGATTGAATATGGAAGGGCTGTAAAATCACCACCTCCATCACCAAAATCATCACCACCAACCAAGTATATTACAAGTATTAATGGCAATGATGAGTCATCAGTATCAGAAAGCCAGTTACGAGCCACTAATTCACCTGACAATGGAAAGATCAAGAAACGTTCACCTCCGCCGCCTCCAGCTTCATCAAAGTCACCAACGCAATCAGAGAATACAGCTTCTCTATGCAGCACTTTGATAACAATGGTAACTCATGCTGATCAAGATTACGGCAGGACCAAGAGCTCGCCTCCTCCTAGTCCTAAACCGGCGCCGCCTACACATTATGATTTATCAATTATTAACGAGCAATTGAATCATCTTCTAATGTTGTTTACTTAATTAGCTCAATCTTATTTAAACTCGTAAGTTCAAGTTTTTGGCAGTAGCCATAGCTAGAGTACTAGTGCCAGTTCTATTTTCTATGCATCCTAGTAGTGGATCATGTATGGAGAAGTAATAGGGTTGCTCGTGATTTTGAAATTAGGAAATATATGAAAATATATATAAATGAAAATATATGGCTGTTGATACTGAAAGTGTACGTGCTTGAAGGAGTCAATAAAAATGGGCCACTGTTTATGGCAATTGGCAAGTTGGTAATCTGTTGTATTTTGTTTTTGTTAGTTACCGAATGCTTCCACGGATATTGGTTCGTTGTTTTTTTTTGGGATTTATAGGTTTGAATTCGCTCTTATGCACGTATGCTAGACGTAAGACATGAATTAAAAGATTTTATTGGTTTACATATATTTACTTAATAAAATTTGATATTTTGAGAAAAAGAAATCAATGACAAATTCACAAAAAATAAAAACCTACTTTACAAGAAGCGCATAAGACTAGAGATTAGTAAATGTTTTTCGGTGCTTTTAGAGAAACTCTACTTCACATTAATAAACACAGTAGTCACCGCTCATCCTTTGCTTATAATAAATTTAAGCAGTAAATTAAGGCATAATAAATCTTAAGCATTCTTTGTAGTCTCATTGTCAGAGGAACTGAGCTAAAAATTTAAGGTAATAGATAAGAACTCTCATCATCTAATTAACATTTATAATTTATACACACACATATAAATTAATTCTCAAATATAGGTTCTCTCATTTGTTTTCATATGACTATGCTATTAAGTCATTTTATTGTCAATTGAACATAGACTCTTAAAACCACATGGTTTGATATTGAATTGAACACCTAACTCTATTAAATAATATGACTTAATAGCGTGTCGAAAAATAAATGAGGGCTCCAATATGAGAGAATGCCCCATATATGAGAGGACTCACATGTAAAAACTTATATACATGTTTTTGCTTTCTTAAGCTACTCGACAAATCATTATCTAATCACATTTGAATCAAACAAAAAACTATCACATTTTTATTATTAAAAAACAAAATATAAATAAAGATACACGTGAAATTACTTTGTAATTAATTGTTACATATTACGATCGTCGAAAGTTTTTTGTTATACTTTGTAAGTTTTATGAAATGTAAAATTTGAAAATTATAATGAAGAAATTGTGATTGATAAGAAAAAAACTAAAATTTTGGTTTGGCGGCAGTTGTAACATCTACAAAACAAAATTTAGACGGTAATAACATGTAAACATTAAATTTGAGGAGACAGCAAAGTAGTAAATATCACATATAAACTGGCTAAATGTCTACTTAAATCATTCTCTTTCTTTTTTCTTTTAATTTATTTATGGGTGGGATTATTTCAACTCAACAATTTCTTCTCTACACCTTCTTTTTAGTTAGCAATTTTATTATCTAAATAATTTTAAAAAAATTACTTTATTAACCCTTTCCTCTCTTTCTCTTTTCAATACCACAAATTCTCGTCAATTCATTTAAATATATTCTTTTATCTGCAAATAATTGGTATGATTAATTAAGAGTAACAAAACACACCACTTAAAAATGAACATTAACAAATTTTTATAGGCCACGAAAGTTAATGAATATTAAGAAATTAAGTTTTGCCAAACACAAAAGATAATAAATATGAGAAAAAAAAATTCTTATAAATAGAAAGCATAAAATAGAGATCATTATGTATTAAGAAAAGCAAAAAAAAAAAAAAATGAATTCAAAAGAGACTAAAAATAAGTGTTTATAGAATGTGAGAGTAGAGAGAGAATGTGTAATTGTGAGGTAGAGAAAGAAAGAGATTAGTGAATAGTAATTTTGAGGTTTTTAAATTTTAATTTTTTCATAATGAATTTATTTTTTGAACTGGGTGTAGTAAAAAATTTGATGGGTTCAAATAACCCCACCTTTTATTTATCTTTATTTGTTTATTAAACACAAATATGAAAAGATTTTGGTAATGTGACCCAATTGAATAAATGACCAAAAAAAAAAAAAAGAAGGTACTGACTTTCTTCTGATTTATGTAAAAAGATATGATTTTGCTTTACTTTCTTTAGATGCTATTTTGACTAAAAAATTCAAAGTAATGGTCGTAGGACGATAATCATTTCATTCAATTTATAAGTCTAGTGCAACCTTCTTTAAAAGCTGCATTGAATTTTGGCATTTTTAGTTTCCCCAGTTTGGGAGATGTGCTCAATCAACATTTCCTATATTTGGTTTATATATACATGAAATCACATAGAAACTATTGTACATTTTTTATTTGGATGAAATTTCCCTCTAATTTTAAACTATTTGATAACGATTTTTAACAGGTTCATAATCATTCGCAAGTTTATTATGATAATTTAATTAGGTATTTATTGAAACAATTACAGTCTCTTGTATGAATTAGTTGTGTGATATTGTGTGATACATACGGTGCTGATGTGTAATGAAATTATCCTTCCAGTCCTATTTTCTTCTTCATTTATGGCATGCCATTCACATTTGCGTTTATATCAAGTTATGGCACATTTACATTTTTTTTTTTTCAGTCAATAGGGTTTACAACTGCTTAAAAATCGACTGAATTAATTAAGTTAAAGGGCTGATGTGCATTAAAAAGTAAATAGCTAAATTGGTCTGTGGCAACTAAAGTAATTACTTTGTAATCATTTTAAGAAATCTGTGGAGTTTAGTAAGACATCCCACTATCTTTATTAATTAATTTATTCACTCCTAGAATTTATTTGCGCGTCATAAACTGTTAAGCACATTCAGAGTGACAAATTAATTTTCTTATTATATGTTAAGAGATAAAATATATTAAGAAGTAAAATCATATGTTCGTACGTAGATATATATCTATTTGAAAGTTATTATTGTAACTGTGTAAGGTTAAGAGTGTTCAATTATTTTATTGTGTTGATTTTATATGGTTTTTGATGGGTGGGTGGTCTTTAAATAAACAATTAAAGATTGATAATCACCTGATACATAACTGTTAACACCTACCTAAAGTTGTGAGACATAATTTTAAATTTTATAAGGTGAATTATTTTTTTTGTCGAATAATAAAATTCTGGATCGTCTTCTTGGATTTAGAAAGATCAGCACAGCCTATTGCACTCATTCATATATAGTGGAAAATTAAACATTTGCAAAATCAAAAAGCTAATGGCCAGCTTCTTCCACCGTGTTATTTTTTATTCATAAAAAAAAAACCTGTTTGGGAACGAAAGTGACAATTCCATTATATCATTATGCAACAAAACATAATTTAAACATAACTATAATGTGATCATCATTTCCTAACTATTTAGGAAAATATGTGTCCATTCCACTTTGGTAACCCTAACTTTAGTTTGCACACATTATCTGCTCTATTGTTAGATATTCATTCTCATAAATTAAAGGATAAATTAAATTATATATTTTCGACAAACTTTAACTGGTAATGGTAAGTTAATTTTTGAGTATAAGCTAAATTTTTAGACTTTTATAAATCACAATAAGCAAAGATATATACAACATGAATTCATACTTAAGGATTCAATTAGGATAAATAAACTGAAATATTATGTTAATTTCCTTAAAATTTTTGAATTTTATGCTTATAAATAGAATCCAAAGCTTTGTTACATAATTAATTTTTTCTACAATAATAATGATATATTTTGTCTGCTAAAAGAATTCAACCAGGAATCAAGAAACGACAATGAGCATTCTTTGCCTCCTGGCAAAAGTACAAACAGTTAATTAATTACTTAAATTTGAACATTTAAATTAATATTATTTCTTATCACCGTCCATTATAACATTATATGTCTCAGCATCCATTTTAATTTCGATTTTTGGTTGCCCTATTGCTTGTGATAGACTAGCCTGTCAAAAGGTCAGAAATACTTCTAAATGTTAAGTGGGTAACCAAAAGCAAATGAAAATGCGCTAAAGACAAAGCTTGATTATTTAGTTAGTGACCAAAGTTTAATTTTGTGCTTCATTAAATTAAGTTACGTTGATGACAATGTAGATAAAGGATTTATATGATCATTAAAGTTGATGTCAACACTTACCTAATACAAGCACTTGGTGGTCTCACTAAATAGCCTTATGCTTTCACTTCTTTTGTTCAAAAAAATTATAATCCAATATAAGTTCTTCAAATTAAGATGATGAGTGCTAGTACTACTCTATTTTTTGCATCTCTTGCATTTATTGCCATGGCAGCCAAAGCAAGAACCTTTTCTTCAGGTAACAAAAGCTTTACTTTAAAATGATTTATTAATGCTTTAATATTTCTTACAATGTTGCTCATGAATTAATTCATTGATCATCGCTAGAACAATAATTAAAAGGCACGCAACTTCCAAAAGATTGTGAGATTGATTTCAAGGATTAATTGATAATAGTTAAATTCTGCATTCTGGCTTTAATTCATTAGTACAAGCCCAAATTTTAGTTCCATGATCAAATTGTACCCTGCATGCTTCTATTTTTTCTCTCGCAATTCATATTCAAGCCAAATATTAATATATTATATAGAAGCTAGTGTAATTGATACTCAAAAGTCAGTCAGCTCTAAGATGAGGGTTCGCTCAAGTTTTAACTCCTAGTCCAAAGTAATTATCCTCGTGGGATATTTTGAAATAAAAATGAATAATGTGTAGTAAAAATAATTTTGAAATTATAATTAATTTTTGATACAATGACAATGATATTATATATTTTTCATTATACAAATAGTAAATCAAATCAACTTATCTTTTTAATTATAACAAATAATGTTTATTAAACGCTTTAGTGATAAAGCATTTAAGCTACAGCAACCCTACATCAATATAAAAAAAGGCCAAAGTTGTGGGCTAACTAAGTTTTAATTTTAATTATACTCAATTGACGTAGCATATTTTTCCTATCAGATTAATCATAGTTGTTATTACTCTCCCATTTTTTCTGATGTGATACAGATGAGAGTTGGCATAACAAAATTTCCATTTTTATCCAATTTGGAAGGGCTTTAGGCACACCACCTCCATCGCCAAAATCAGAACCACCAACCAAGCAAATCCCAAATAATTTTGGCAAGGATGTGTTCACGAGCACCAATTATGAACGCGCCAGAATGTCACCTCCGCTGTCACCAAAGCAATCACCACCAGAAAGCCAGTTGCAGAAGCCCAGAGTGTTACCTCCGTCTCCTCCGGCTTCATGGAAACCGCCAACACAGTCAGAGAACACTGCTTCTCCTTGTGTTACTGGGAATCCATGCACCAGCAGCAGCACTTTGATAGCAATGGTGACTGATCAAGATTATGGCAGGACCAAGGAAATGCCTCCTCCTAGTCCCAAGGCCTCACCGCCCACGCATTATGATGAATAATTCAATAATCTTCTAAGTATGTTTATTTGATGGCTAGCTTCTTTGTTCAACTAAGTTTAAGATTTGGACAGAGAGTAATTTCAATTCTGTGTTGTAGTTCATCTTTTATGATAATATGTATAATAGTGTTGTTTGTGAGCTCGTATTTGTGATAATAGAGATGTGGGAAACATATGTAAATATATGATGTGATTGTGATAATAACTTGCATGGTTATTGTGAGTTGTGACTGAAACTATGCTTGAAAGAGTCAATAAAAATGGGCTTCAATTTACAGTGACCTGAACATATAACCATAACACTTCAATTTAATTTCTTGGGAAATTATTTTGTATGTGACCTGAACATATAACCAGGCAATAGATATCACAATGTGTTCATGTTTTTGTATACTATGTTATAATTCAATTGGCTGGTTGTACATGTACCTCCGATATATAGAAGTTTTTCACTGCTTTCACTTGTGTCAATTTTAATGGCAAGTTGGCAACTAGAAATACCAAATATTTATTGCTGCTGGAAATACGAGTCAATATTACTTTTTTAGCTCCAAAATTAGTTGAAATAAAAGGAGTGTGCGAAACACTATCCTTAACACTAATTTTCGCACAAGAAGGCCACAAACAAAGCAGTTTAATCTCCAGAATATAATGACACTGTTGTGAGGTTTTACTCCCAAGTACAACAGTTTAGAATAACAAAAGTAAATTGAAGAAAAAATATAAGATATAAGTAGAGAGAGATTATTAGAACAATTAGATTTTTGTCTTCTCCTTTTATTGTTGGAGTAGGCATATTTAGGCTCAGTTTGGTATAACTTTTCAAATAGAACTTAATTAAATAAAATTTTTATTAGTAGAGCTTTTATAAGTAGAGTTTTTATTCAAAAAAATTTATTTAGTTGTCAATGAGAGTTTTTGTTAACAATTATGAAATTAGTTTAATAGACAAGTTTTTTAAAATTATGTTATGAAAACAATTAAATAAGATTATCAAATAAGTAAAGAATATTTTAGACATTTTAATATTTGAAAAAAAGCTTCTCAATCTCTATTCTCAAAAATCCAAAATTTAAATTTTTACTAGTAGAGACAAAATAACTTAATTAATCTTCAAAAAGTCTATTGGAAAAAATAACAAAACAGCAATAAAAATTTTAATAAAAGCATATGAGATTAAATAAGTACTTATGATCATTAGATAAGATATACCAAACAGGCACTTAAAAGCTGTGTATGTCTCTCCCTTGTATAGGTAAACCTTCTGCAAACCTTTCATAACTAGATTTGAATTAATCACCACTTTCCTTTTTTTATTTGAATTAATCATCCATGTGTCTCATAATTTAATTCAACTTGAATAATCTAAATTTTGCATCTAGATTTAGCTTATTCAACTCTAATTTGTAATTAAATCAAACATATGACTAATATCAAATCAGACACAATGAAAATTGCTCTCACTTCCCTTTGAGGGATATTAGTATTTTGAAATTAAATACCAATAAAATTCCAACAGTTGTTACTTTAAATTAAGATATAGTATTTACTTTTAATAATCTTTTGCCACACGTACATTTATAATATATAGTTAACCGTTAAGATTTAATTATAACTATCTTTCCAAAAAAAGATCAGCACAAAAATTAGATAAGCACTTAATCTTTATCCTGCTATATATTGTAGTCACGACCAAATCAACAAAACATTTCGCCCTCTCCCTCTGCATGCTTTAAGAGAAAACTAAAAAACTAAATAAAAGGGGGCACCAGCTACTTAGCTACATTATATGTATTGACAGTTTGGCACTTGTAGATTTTGTAGGTACCGGCTTTCTTATTGTAGTAGCAAGTAACATTTTTCTTAAGAAAGGTCAAAAGCATCTTTCAATTTGATGCATAGTGCAAGGAACTATTTAAAAACCTTTTTAAAGTTAGCCACCATCTATCTGCGAAGTTTTCAAAAATTTAAGTAATGGGACCTCTCTGCAAGATTCCCAAGTTGATGGACTAATTTAAAAATTTACAAAGTTTTACGCGAAACGATTAATCGGTTGAGAGAAATCGCCGATCGGTTGGGGAGAAAAGCCCAATTTTCAGTTTTATCACCAATTTTTCAATAATTCATAAAAACTTGTCATCTCCTTGACATCAAAACTTTAAACTTAAGAAAGAAAAAAGTAGTACTAGATTTTTGTGACTGGGATAAGATTTTCTATAAAAATTTGAAGTTCGGGTGCTGTTTATACAATTATAATAATTATTATTTTTTAATTACATGAGACTATTGCTCATATTAAAATTCATATTATATGAGAATGCAACTAATATTTACAATTATGTAATTAGTGGAACTAATTTATACTAAACCTTATATAGCATTGTCCAGATTTTAACTCTCTTTAATATTTGAGAGACGTCAACTCCATTCACATTTCGAAAGAAAAAAATTTTTTTTCATTCAAATTTTAGAAAGAAAATTAAACCAACACAATATTTTTATAGGTGTTCGAACCACTACCTTCACAATTATGAGGAAATAAAGGCCGAATGGTTAATTGTGATAATTGTTTGAAAGTGGTAAAAGATAAAAAAATGTGACATACGAAAAGTGGTAATCTCACTATTATTAATATAGAATAGTTATAGAGCCGTAATACTTATACAATCGATATTCTATAAACTAATATGGCATTACATAATTGGTTGATTGAATTTATGGGCCACGTGATGCTTTTAATTCACTCAATATTATATGTCATATAGTTTATACAACATTATTTAAACAACAATGATTGTGTCTATGTCGTTACTCTAATAGTATGTATCTCTAAGTCTAGACAGCAGCGCGATTAATGAATGCAAATGCAAATTTTTAACAAAATTTTAAACAGAGAAGATTTGCACAAAAAGACTTTTATGCAAATCTAAAATATAATTATATTTGAGTTCCCAACATCAAATAAATTCATAAGGAGTAGTTTAGGCCGCCTCTGTTGAAGCAAGTAACAAATGTTAACCCAGATTAGCCGAAGTAAAAATTTCTATTTCTCTAAAAGATTCAATGTGAACCATTTGACATCTTCTCCCCCCCCCCCGGGGCAAAAAAAAAAAAAAAGAACCATTTAAGAAATAACAAATGCATCATTAATTGTCTTACTCTTGATTCAATTGTACAACTCGAACCTTTAATTTAGCATTATTTTATTATAAAATATGAAGTAAGACTTGGTACTAAGCAATTTGCGTATATCTTACTCTCTTATTTTTTTTCACCACGTTGGGAAGACTTTGAAGAAAAAGACAAAAAGACCTGACTTCAACGTTCAAGAATGTCAGCAGGCATGCTTCAGTCTCTCCTTATGCATTTTAATTTTTTGGTACTCTATTACGCGTAATAAACCTCCTAGTCAAGATTTCAACATCGCCAGAACCAGAAGCAGTTTCCAAATGTCCAATGGGAAACCAAAAATGACCTATGACCAAGCTTTATTAATTTAAAAATCTAGCTAGAAAAGCTAAAGCTTCTGCTTGGGACCATTAACCAAAGCCTTTTATCATTAACATTCAGTCCTATTGTCATGTGTCCACTTAGTAATGTTTGAGATATAATAGAAAAGTACATCATGATGTCAACGTTTTACCTAACACGAGCACTTGGTCTGTATAAATAGCCTTATTTTGAGTCATAAATTATCATAAGCCAACACGAAAACTCCAAAGATGATGAGTACTACTGCTCTATTTCTTGCATTATCTCTTGCATTTCTAGCCATTGCAGCCCATGCAAGACCCTTATCTTCAGGTAGCACAACCTGTCCTTTAATTAAAACCATATAAATATATGCTTGAATACTGCATACAATAGCATGTTCTTAAATCTTAAGTTATGTGATGTTAAGGCTAAATGCGAGTGCTTCTTCCTCCTCTTCTTCTTCTTTTATTTTTGGAAAAATGATCTTATCCCTTTATAGTATTTAGCTTTTATCAATTACCCCCAGCTCTCATAATACCCTGGTCATTATATTAAAACTTTCACTGAAAAGTCCATCTGGATCAGAAAAGAATATATCATTTTTCCTTTTAAATTTGATATCAAAAGAGTACAAAGTTATTACAAAAACTACAGGAAAACTTAGCAATAGTTGGAAATACTGTACGGGGAAGGATTCCCTTTTCTTTTTTTGTCACTCAAAAATGGCACCTGTTTAACTTTATTGCATGCATGTTTCAGCAAACCTTACTTGCTAGTTTGTCACTAATTAAAATCGATAACGCTAGTTCTTTTTTCCCTCCATATTTCTTTTCCATTCTGTTTATAGATATTTCAATTTCAATTTCAATTTCGACTTGCCATCGTGAGCTTTGCATCTCAAAATGGAGAGAAACCTATTTGAAGTGGCATACCCCACCGCTCACAATGTGTCGTTTAGCAGAGCAATGAGTTTCATTATGGGGACCATAAACCTATTTAAATATTATTTTTTTTAGTAGAAAAGGGCTTAGCCAAATTAAGGTATTATTTAACTATTAATTAAATTAGAAGAATACACAATCTTAATCCAATAGGGTCCACTTCTCTCCCAAATGACAGAGCAGAAGTGGCTAAGTGAGATCGTATGCGGTTCCAGCATGACATATTATAAAAAAAAAAGGTTAAAAGTTAGGATAACGTAAGGCTTATGCAACGCACTAACTAAAACCCTCTCTCCCTAGACACATCGGATATTGCACTTCATGCTAGATTGTTTTTTTTCATAGTTTTTCTCTTTATAGCTAATCTCCTTTTTTCATATGCCACAGGCGCCCTGGAAAGGCCAGTAACCAAACCACCTCCAATTCCAAAGTCCGCACCACCAAAACAGCACATCACAAACAATCTTCACAATGATAAGCCATCACCACCAGAAAGCCAGTTAAGAGCCACTAATTCACCCGACAATGGAAAGATCAAGAAACGTTCACCTCCACCGCCTCCAGCTTCATCAAAATCACCAACACACTCAGAGAATCCTGCTTCTCCTTGTGTTGCTGCAAATCCATGCAGCGGCCGCGGCTTCATAGCAATGATGACAGATGAATTAGCTAGGCCCAAGCATTTGCCTCCACCAAGACCAAAACTGGTGCCGCCAACGTATATTATGAGAGCAGACAGCTAGCGTGGCCCCAATCTTCCCACAATTCGAATTTAGTTAGCCAGTTAAAAGAGAACTGTTTAAAAATGACTGGGCCAAGTCCTTGAGGACCGTTTCTTAATTGATATTTTAATCAATACATGCATGATTAGGGTTGTTTGTGACACCGTGGTATTTTGTTGTGAAATAAATGTAAATGCATTGTAAGAATAGGAATGATTATCAATTGAGGTGGAAGCTAAGTCTGCCTGAAAGAGTCAACAAAGATGATCATCAATATTTTATTTACAAATTAATACCTCCTGCTCTCTATGACCAGTTGGCAACTACAAATAAATACCAATCTTTTTTCCCCCAGTTTTTTTTTTTTTTAACAAATTTAATTGCGCTTCACTAGTGATAATTATTTATTACTAATGTATTCTAATCGTTCACCAACTAGCTGTAGCTGGTTCAACCAGTAAAATCTCCAATTTTTTGATATGCTACACTTGAGAGCTGGCACAACAAAATTTTTACGGTTAGTGAATATGGAAGGGATTTAAAGTTTAACCACACCAGCCCATCTTTAAAATCAAAATCCTTAACATAGACAGTCAGAGGATATTACTTCTCCTCGTGTTGCTAGAAATCCATGCAGCAGCAGCATACACTTTGATTAAAATGGTAACTGATCAAGATTATGGGAGGACCAAGACAACGCCTCCAAGCCCAAAGGCTTCAGAAACTACGCGATTATGCATCTTCATATTTATAGTTAATTTCATTAGTTCTCTGTTCTAGTTGATCTTTTATGATTATATGCATAATATACAGGGACGTTTATGAGCTTTGTGTGTTTACGATAATAAAGATTGTATTGCCATGTTTGCATACCATAATGGTCCACTTGTTGACAAAAAATGATCCAAGCTTCTTTGTTTATAGTCTTCATCCTCACTATGTTAGCATGGCGTAATGGTCCCATTTCTTACTGCGATGACCCTGGCTTTGTATATTTACATGCCTTAACTATTTTGATTCTTGTCGTGTTTACATTGGATATTAATGTTACTGATTAAGAAACATGGCCGGTCCCATGGGGGAAAAATTGTAGTAAAGACAAGGATTTTTTAACTAAAATTAGCAGATTTATTATTGTTTGACCCTAATTAGGCCGGTAGATTAAATTTTTCTATGTTATCAGCCCCCGTCGAACCAAAATCCTTGATTCGTATCACAACAAAATGTTGGTTAGCACATCTTACTATCGTTTGGATTGTTATCTGCCAATTTAAGCTCTACCAATTTAAGCTTCTAGGTTTATTTGATAATTTAACATGTGTGACTCGTGAAAATGGGAGTACTCCCCTATTATTTAGAAAAATTAAACCAAATTCTCCTCATGTTTTGAAAGTAATTATCACTGTGTAAGTATTATAGATCATTTTACTCAATGATTTATAGTCGAGAGATTAGGTATAAAATTTAAATATATTGAACATATTTTTTAAGCAAAATGACTTATACACTATTAATGATTAAATTAATTTAATAATGAATTGCGAAGTATGGAGAAAAATTACAAGTAAGAAAAATGAATTTAATAATGAATTGCGAAGTATGGAGAAAAATTACAAGTAAGAAAAATGTCATAAATAACCTTGATAATTATATTAAGTTTCCATTTAAATGAATATAATAAATTTGATACATTTTTACTTGCTTCTTAATTTGGCACACAACATTCGATTCGTTGAAGAAGCGTAGGCTAGGCCATACCAAACACCTTTTGTTGTTTACCATCATTGTTATTGTTGCTTGCTTACTTGCTTATGCTAGTTAATTAAGCGATCTTAATTAATTATTTCTCACTAAACAGCAACAAATGTGTTAAATTTATTATTTTGGTAGTAAGTTGCTTCTATATCCCTTTCATATAGTGATTTTTTTCTCTCTTTAATTTATTATATATTTTTTCATTTATAGTCAATTGTAGGTGAATTTATTGCATTTAGTACAATTATTTATTTGGCCTTTATTTACATGTATTTTTTGCCCTTCCCTTCAATTATTTTATTTTATTTTATGAGAGTGCTTTTAGAAATCTTTGATTCATACTCTTGGGGCACATCTTGGTACACTACACCAGTTTATAGAACTATTAAGGGTGTTTATGATATTTCTTCTACTTGTAATTTTTCTCCATAATTCATAATTAGTTCTTAAATTAATTTAATCACTAAGGACACTAAAGTCATTTTGCTTAAAAAATATCCTCAAAATATTTAAATTATATAGCCAACATCAAGACTAGGGGTACAATAGTAAAATAATAAGTAAAACTAAAACTATTATAACTACAAGGGTTTGAAATTATTTTAAAATAGCTAGGGGAGAGGTTTGGCTTAGTTTTTTCAAACAATAGGGTGGTAATCCTTATTTTCCCTATATAAGTATTTATTAAGCAACAAATGTGAAGAATAAAAATCAACATACATTAACTATAGGGATTTTTTTTCAACCCTATACACACGCGCGCGCGCGCGCGCACACACACACACACACACACACACACACACCATTAAATATCAGCTAAATCAATAACCACTACTTTTTAAACTTATATTTTGGCTATATTGAACTATCTATAATTTATCTCAAACAAAGATTTATGTGACCATTTATAAAAACAAGAGGTCTTAGAACCATAAGTTGTCGTTGTCCTTCTTCTAAATATAGAATATTAAAATAATATAAAATCTAAATGATATAAATATTTAAGTATCAATGTAGTATATATGACCTTAGATGTAATTTCACCGTACAATTTAATCTAATCTCATACAACAGAACTTAGTACAAGGTAATATGGTGTAGGTGCGCCTCACCAAACGTACCCTAAATGTTTATTTGGAAAACTCAACATGATGAATTAAATTCATATGGAGTAAATTAGGTCGCTATAATGGATTCGGGAGACAAACCTAAATTATCCTAAATAACTAATTGAAAATTTAAAACATTCAAAGTCAACCATTCAGCAAACTATAGTATACTGTACAACACTATAATATACAATTTGTTCCCCTCTTAACAAGTGTGAACCATTAATTAATTAGTGCGGCATGAACCATTGAATTAACATTAATTTTTGCTTACTATCTTCCACTAAAAGGATGACTAGCACTCAGTAGCTAGTATTAGAGACCTTTAGGAAAGGAACCCACACAAGTAGTAGTAACTTAAGCGAGAAACAAAATTGTTTCTCTTTTTTGTGATTAAAATGGGATCGTCTACAAATTAATGAGCCAGGAAGATAAATTAACACAATTCAGTAATAAACAAACCAGGAAAGACATAGATTTTTCGTGAAAAATTTAAAATTGAAAAAACTATGGGACCTAATGATTTGATATAACCTTATCACTACATTAATAATAGGATTACAAAATAAATTCTTCTCTATATAATACTAGAGGCTAAGAACACAAAAATTTCAATAATCTTGGTTTTACAATAACTTGACTTTATTCTATCTTTCTAACAAATTAGTATCTCAAATAGCTGGTGTGGGGAGGATAAAACAAAAATTAAGACTAATTTAATTGTTAAGGAGATGTCGGGAACTTACCTCAATTTAAGAGAAAATAGAGTTAACTTTTACTTTCAAATCATCCAATCAAATATTGAAATTCTTACCCAGAAATTCAATAGTCAACTACTAGGGTTGGCAAAAAAAAGCGCCAAGCTATCAACTCAACGCATGTCATGAAACCATGGATATGAGCTCAAAAATTTAAGTCCGTTCCAAATGGACTATATAAAGGCTTTTTACGAAAAGTCGGCCTTTAAACTATAAATTAAAAAAATAAAATCAAAGTTTTAAAAAAGAAAATAAAAGAAAAGTGCCTGGGTATTGTGTAGGAGTTGTTATAATCATTAATGGTACACATCATTTGCTTCTACTTTCTAGAATTGCTAACTAGGCCAGTCTTAATAAATTCCATTTAACATGGGCGATTCAATACTAGTGGTAGGTTTTCTTTTGGATACTAGACTCCTCTATTTTTTATTTTCTCTTTTTTTTTTTTGGTTGTAAGGAATTTCTTTCTTTTTTTTTGGGAGAAATGATAAGGATAGATTGGTTTGTTAATAAGACACTCTTCTATTCTTTTCTTTCTATTTTTATTTATTTGTCACTTTTGAAACTTGAAGCAATATTTTGTTTCTTTCCTTTTACACTTATTGACTTAAATTAAACATATTTTAATTATAATTTTCAAGAAATCTTTAACTAAAAAATGTTTAATATGTAAGAACTATAAAAGGAATAATAGATTTTTCTGAATTTATTGGAATTAATTGGTTAGATAAAAGTGATGAATAAATCAAAAGAATATGAAACCTATTATTGTGAGATAACAATTAAGATAAAATTATTTATCAACCATTTAATATTTATTATGCATGATGGATCTATAGTATATTGTATTGCTATTATTTTGTGTATTAGACTATAAGTCTATCATGTATTAGATAATCATTTTGATTTAAGTGTGCCTTTTTTATTACTTATAACTTTATTAAAAATTATTTAAAAAATTATTGGAGGCCCAAGCTCATCTATGTCTTTCACATTTGGACGAGCTTTTAAAGGGCTTGAGCTGCGTCACTTCAATTATGCTTTCTTGATTTGCCCATTGTTGACTCTGTCTTCGTCTCTCTTTCTCTTTATCTTATCTTTTCATGTACACGATAACTTGCTGCCAATTGATTTTCATTCTTTATATAGTCAGCATCCTTTTCAAGCCAATTTGATGATAATTTTTAATCTGACCCTAACTTGTTTCCCTTAATTACTTAAGCACCCAATTGATAAAAGTTTTGAGCTTGAGCCACCTAAATACGATGAACTCAGCAAATCTCCTCCTCAGGATCATGGAAGGGGTGCCACCAAACTGCTCTACGATTATAACTTTTTAGCTTCTCTTTAGGTAATGGCTTGGTCATAATATTTGATCAATTAACTTTGTTGTGTGAATTTTCTCGAGGATTCGACTATTTGTTTTTAAGCACGTCTTGTATCTAATGATACCACTGCATCAATATGCTTGGATTTGAGCGATTTGTCGAGTTTTGCTAAGTGCCACCCAAACGATGAACTGACAAATATCTTCTCGATCATGTAAGGGGGTACCACCAAGCCTATTCTCACGATTATAAATTTTTAACTTCTCTTTAGGCAATGACTTCGTCATCGTATTTGATCAATTCTCTTAGTGTGTGAATTTTCTCAAGTTGTAACTATTTCTTGTCAAGCCCATCTTATATCCAATGATACCTTGCATTAATATGCTTGGATTTGACGATATGTCAAATTTTTGTCAAGTGAATGACACTCTGCATTTGTTGTGAGTACATAATCCGAGTTGTCTTGTTTTAAATTACCTAGCTTTTTAGCAAATTTTTTCATCCATAAGGTTTCTTTGCAACCTCAGTAGTTACAATATACTGCTAGAGGTAGACAAAGTAGCATCTTATTTGAAGTTTTGGTGCCATAAGATTGCTCCCACCCTTAAAAGTGAGACAAATAACATAATAAGGATTTTTTTGAAATTAACATCTACCCATACTTGCATTTATGTGCTTGTAACACGGGTTACCTCCAAAATGTAATCATGTTAAGGTGCCTCTGAGATATGTGAGAATCTATTTTTATTGTTGTCTAGTTCTCTTTTGCTTGGATTAGAGAAAACCAACTAATTATACCAAGCTACATGACGATATACAGTGTATACAAACTATAGTATACATCGAACTTATGCAGAAGTGTAAGGAATTCCTTTCATCTTTTTGCTTCTCTTTCATTTGTAGGACAAAGCTCAAAATTAAGTTTAAAATGGCTTGCAGAGTAAGAACAAACAAATTTTCCACTTACTATGTTACATCTTTCAACATGTGCTTCTTGAGATATCTGTTTCACAGATTTTTACATTACGGGAAATTTTCATACCAAAAGTCTGTTTTACTAGTCCTAAGGCCTTTATTACAAAGACTTGTTAAGCTCTTTCTTTAGATTATTAATCTTTTATAGCATCTTAGCCAATAGTCAATGTCATCCATATAAAGTAAAAGAATGATGAAATCATTATCCGCGAAACCGTCGTAAAAGCACAATAGTCACCGCATTAGTCTTGTTGAAACCATGATTTTTATAAAAGAATCAAACTTGTAGTACCATTTGTCTTGATGCCTGTTTCAGTCTTCACAATAAATCTAGCTTTGTATTCTTATTGTGAGTCATTTCGATCTTCAACTTTAAAACCCACTTGTTCTTTAGTGCTCTTTTTTTTCCTTAAAGCTTTACTAAATTATAATTTGTGGTTTTCATTTAAGGATTTAATCTCCTTTCACGTGGCTTTAATCCATTCACTTTTATGTTGATGAGATATGGCTTTTTTAAAACATTCTCGATTCCTTTCATTTGTAAAAATCACATACCATATTGAGAATATCTAGTAAAATGTCAACATTCTCTAGTAGATCTCCTCAAATTCTAGCTCAACTAGTGAGCACGTGTGGTTCTAGATAGGGGTGGGCAAAATCAGATTCGGATCAAATGAATAGTTAGTGTATTTAGATTCAAACCGCACATGTGTTTGAATAAATCAAATGCTGATTCATCTCACTTTCTAGTTGTAATATGAAATTAAAATCACACAAATAAAAAAAAAATGAAGGAAGCTGGAAATAGAAAAAGAAAAGAAAGAAGAAAATTCATTTCAAAAATCAATTATTTAGTTAAGGTCTTGATAATAATTGCATCCCAACGCAAGAAAGTTAAATCAATGCACCCTCACAAGCTGGCTTAATCCGAATCTCCATTGAAAATTTTAATATACAATACGCAATGGCTAGGATCGGGACTTCGAGTTTACACGCGATTCTGTTGGTGGCATGGCGTCGATGACTCTGCTAGTGGCTACGCTGATTTGCAACGCTTGTGAAGCCCATGTAGTTAAGGAGTTGATAGTTGACGATTGTGATTCTTCTCAAAGAGATAAAATGGGTTCACGGACGTTGGATCATGTGGCTGTTTTTAATTCTTTATATTTAATTTGGGATTTTAAGGATTGAGGGCTTTCTTTTAATTTTTATTTTTTATTTATGTTTTATTTATTTATTTTTTTAATCCGTAAGTGCAACCGATCACAAACCTTGGACGCTGGGATTCTCCGACTGGGATCCGATCGGGATTACAAAATTCTTATATGGTTCGATTCACCAACCAAATCATCCCATGCTTATCTTAGTTTTTGAGATGCTTGCTCAATTGGTTCTATTTGATCATCATTATTAATCTCTCCAACGCCCCTATGATCATCGTGAACTACGGTGGAGAAATTGAAGTTAGAACAATAGGAAACTACGGAGATGATGAGAATGCTCACTTTTCTCTTCATCACCAATTATCTAAATTTTAAAAAACACATCTCTATTTTTGATCGGTTTTCTTACCGTTGATCTCATATGTACTAAAATTCTTCATGTCCATAGCCTAAGAAAATACATTCCTTGGCTACATCATCAAGCATCGATATCTCATCTTTAAGGATGTAAACATATGTTCTCTCTAAACACTCTCAAGTGTTTATAAAAACATCTTTTCTAGTCCAAACTTTCTAAGATACATCACCATCTAATAGAATTAAAGGAGAAAAGTTAATCGGATCAATTACAAGACGCATAGCCTTTGCCCTAAAAATATTTAGGAAGCTTGGCATAAGAAAGCATTTGGATTCTTTCTTCAATTATTTTGTTCATTCTTTTACAACACCATTATATTAAGCGGTTTTAGTACAACCTCATCAAGTCTCATTTTA
>JASUUG010000255.1:0-84216 GCA_030449905.1 Luvunga scandens
CCTGCCCAGTTCTACCACAACCGACCAATTCGGGTGGCACGGTCTCCCCTTTTCGCACTTCGCACGCTCGGTAATCGGGTGAAAGGAGGTTCGCCTCAAAGGGCTGGCTCCCTTGCCTTGCTCCGAATGCAGCACATGCCTCGACGACGGCAGGTCGCACAATCACGACGAAACAAAATTTGGCCGATCCTCCCGAGGCAAGGATAGGAGAGCCCTGGCATCCTGTGCCTTGGCGTTGGCACGCTGGTGGCTGCTTGGCTTCCTTGCCGCTGGCAGCATTTGGCCAAATGTGAGCACACGGTCCTCTCCGCTTCTTCGTATTCTTGGACCAAAACTGAGATCCACACCTACCTTCCACTTCTTTCTCCAGTTTTGCCTGAATCGGACGAGTTGGCCCACACGGCTTGGGGCTTCGCTGCTGGTAAGATGGCCGAAAAACGAGTTTCGGAGCTCGGAATTGATTCCGCTTTTCTCCCGCCACCGACTCCACCAAACCCGGACGCCATCCCAAAATCCCACGCTGCCCTTGAAACGCGAATTTGGAAACGCTATAGCTCACGGATTTTGGCCTTTTCCTGGGAAAATGGCCGCATTATTTTCACCAGTTCTTCGAGAGGAAACAGTACTAGCGCTCGCGGAGGAGGCCCTGCCCAGGGCTACCACAAATCGACCACCAAGGGCCATTTGGCCTTGGCCCCCGGTTGGCTAAATGGTAAAACCAAGTTCGACGCCGAATCGACTTCTCTTTTTCCGCGAGCTGGCTGGACTAATGCATGACCCCAAAATCCTGGCCCGAAAGGCTGGCAAGATGGGTACAGCACACGCCTTGGCCTTGGCCGGGTGCGGTGGCTTGCCGCAGGGCCTTGGACACGGGTGCGGGATGGTTGGCCTTGACCACGGGTGCCTGCGGCCTTGGCTCTTGGCTGGGTGGCTGGCGAGCCTCCCTTGCCTTGGCCTTTGGGCTGGCTCCGTGCCTTGCTGAAATGCAGCACATGCTCGCGACCAAGGCAGGTCGCACACTCACGCACACACAACACACACCTGGCCGCGCTCCCGAGGCAAGGATAGGAGCTCGAGAATGGCCCTGTGCCTTGGCCGTTGGCCGCGAGGTGGTGCTTGGCTTGGCTTGGCTGGCGAGCATTTGGCCAAAATGTGAGCACACGGTCCTCGCCTGCTTTTTATTCTTGACCAAAACTGAGATCCACACCTACCTTCCACTTCTTTCTCCGGTTTTGCCTGAATCGGACGAGTTGGCCCACCCGCTTGGGCACCCGTCGCTGCCGGTAAGATGGCCGTGAAACGAGTTTCGAGCTCGGAATTGATTCCGCTTTTCCCGCCACCGACTCCCACCAAACCCGACACGCCAGCCCAAAATCCCAAAACGCGAAATTTGGCCACAATCTGTGTGCTATAGCTCACGGATTTTGGCCTTTTCCGGGGAAAATGGGCGCCAGGGCCTCCCGCATTATTTTGCCATTTCTTCGAGAGGAAAACAGTACTAGCGCCGTGAGGAGGCCCCCCGCCCAGTTCTACCACAATCGACCATTCAAGGGCACGCCATGGTCCCTTTTCGCACCCGCACTCCTCGGTAAATCGGCCTGAAATGAGGTTCGACCTCGAAATCGACTCCCTTTTTCCAACGCCGACTGTCGACGATCTAATGCATCACCCCAAAATCCCGCACCGACCCGGAAAGGCAAAGTTGGCCAAGATCCGTGAGCTGACAGCACACGGCCTTGGCCTTGGCCGGGTGGCTGCGCCATGGCCTTGGCCTTGGGCGGGCTGGCTGGGTGCCATGGCCTTGGGCCACCGGGTGGACTGCCATGGCCATGGCCTTGGCCTCTGGGTGGCTGCGTGCCTTGGCCTTGGCCACAGGGTGGCTGCGTGCCATGGCCTTGCACCGCGGGGTGGACGCATAAAAAAAATGCAGCAGCTTGGCCTTGGTGCTGGCAAGAATCCTTTCCAAATGCAGCATATGCTCGCGTTGCACACTCGCGCACACACAACACACACTTGGGCTGCGCTCCCGAGGCAAGGATAGGAGCTCGAGTGTGGCCCCGTGCCTTGGCCTTGGCCGCGTGGGTGGCTGCTTGGCTGGTGACTTGGCCTTGGCTTGGGCGACCATTTGGCCAAAATGTGAGCACACGTCCTTGGCCGCGCAAAATTCTGGCATTCTGGACCAAAACTGAGATCCACACCTACCTTGCACTTCTTTCTCCGGTTTTGCCTGAATCGACGCACAGTTGGCCACCCCTTGGGAACCCGTCACATGCTGTAAGATGGCCAAGGAAACGGAGTTCGAGCTCGAATTGAAGGCCGCTTTCTCCCAGCCACCGACGCCCACCAAACCCGTTGTCCACCCAGCCAAAAATCCCACGCGCCCTGAACGGTGAGCCAAGGATTTTGGCATGTGCTATAGCTCACGGATTTTGGCTTTCTTCAAAATGGATCCGCAGGGCCAACCCGCATTATTTCAGCCATTTCTTCCTGCGGAAAGCAGTACTGCGCCCGTGAGGAGGCCCCCGCCCAGTTCTAAATCCAAAAACGAGGGAACGACGCCCCCTTTGGGTTTCGAGGGCACGCTTCGTAAATGGTCTGAAATTTTCGACCAAATCGACTCTTTTCCGAACTGGTCGATCTAATGAAAATCGGAATCCAACTTCCCTGGAAACCTCGAGGCTCCAAACTCGATTGAAACAAGATTTAATTTTTCCTTGGCCAAAATCCTAAACGGCCTTGGCAACGCTTTGGCGGGGATCGGGTGGCAAGAAACGGCCAAAAATAAGCGGGAGGCTGGGTCCTAGGCCTTGGAAAACGGTCACACTGGGTTGTGGCTCAGGCATTTTGGCCAAATTGGCATGTGGATTTTGGCGTGCCAGGCCAGCTTGGGTTTGGTGGGAGCCATGGCGGAGAAAACGGAATCCAGGGCCACGTCCTGGCCTTGGCCCCGGGCTGGCCAAGTGTGTGTTGTGTGCCCAAACGGGTGGGCCAACTGCCGGTCGGGAAACACGAGCTCAGTGGAACGCAGGTTGGCCTTCAGTTTTTGGTCCAAGAATAAGAAATGGCGAGAACCAAAATGGCTCACATTTTGGCAAATGCTCACCGCCATATGCCACCAAACTGGCAGGCCACCCCGCCAACAAACGCACAGGCCACGTGCCTGGCCTTGCCGAGGCGGCTTGGGGCCGGGAGCCACTTGGTTCTGGCCGCAGGAGATGTGCAAGCCATTTGCCTTGGCCACGAGTCCTCATTGCTGCATTTTGAATTGGCACAGCCAGCCCGGCCAAGGCCACACCACCTTCCCCACCAAGGCCTGAAGGCAGCTGGCCACCCGCTGCCTGCCAGGAACCAGGCCTACGCGGGCAATGGTCGTGCCAACGAGCTTCGAGCACGAATTGGCTTCTCCGCGGCCAAAAAGTTGGCCTTGGCACCCGACCACGCCCAGGCCAAGGCCAAGGCCACAGCCACCAGGCCCCGGCAGGAGGCGGGCTTGGTGTGCTAGGCTCACGGATTTTGGCCTTTTCGAATTGATTTCCGCGAAAATGCCTTTGGGCATTTTGGGGTGATGGCCAGATACGTGGAATCCCAACGCCTTGGCAAAGACGGGAGTCGATGCCAAGGAGGCAAACAAGGCACCCTTTACGGCCGAGGCCTTGGCACATGGAGCCACCCCTTGGCCAAGGCCAGGCACCACAAACGGGGGGTGAGAAAATGGCCAAAACTGGCGAATTGGTCCGATTGTGGTAGAACTTCGGCACAGCCATCCTCACGGTGCTAGTACTGTTTTCCCTGGGGTCAAGAAATGGCAAAAATAATGGGAGGCCCCTGCGCCATTTTCAAAGAAATGATTTTCCTTGGCCAAAAGGCCAAAACCCGTGAGCTATAGCACACGGATTGTGGCCAAATTTGAGTTTTGGGGGCGGCGTGGGATTTTTGGCTGGTATGGTCGGGTTTGTGGGAGTCGGTGGCGGGAGAAAACGGAATCCATTCCGAGCTCCCAAACTCGTTTTACGGCCATTTTACCGCCAGAGAACGGTGCCCAAACGGGTGGGCCAACTCGTCCGATTCAGGCAAAACCGAGAAAGAAGTGGAAGGTAGGTGTGGATCTCAGTTTTTGGTCCAAGAATACGAAGAAATGGCGAGGACCGTGTGCTCACATTTTGGCCAAATGCTCGAGCCAAGGCCAAGGCACAGCCACGCTCACCCGGCCTGCCAAGGCCAAGGCACAGGGCCACGCCGAGCTCCCTATCCTTGCCCCGGGAGCCCAAGTGTGTTGTGTGTGCGTGAGAGTGTGCGACCTGCCTTGGTCGCGAGCATGTGCTGCATTTCGAGCAAGGCACCCAGCCAGCCCGCCAAGGCCAAGGCCGCAGGCACGTGGCCAAGGCCAAGGCACTGGCACCCGCCACCCCGCGGCCAAGGCCAAGGCCATGGCCACTTGATCAGCCACCCCGCGGCCAAGGCCAGGTGCAGCCATTTTGGTCAGGGAAGGCACAGCCACAACGGGCAGGCCATGGCACATTTTGGCATGGCCGCGGGGCCAACCAAGGCTAGGCACGCAGCCACCGGCCTTGGCAAGGCCAAGGCACACAGCCACGGATCTTGGCCAACCATGGCTTTTGGCGGTGCGGGATTTTGAACATGCATTAGGCATAGCCACCCCGAAAGAGGGCCAAGGTCTAGGCACGTGTCCAAGATCTGAGCCTTGGCCATGCAAGGGGCATGGGGCCAGCTCACGGGGACTTGGCCAACTTGGCCGCGAATTGGTCAATTGATTTTGGGAAAACAAGGCTCCTCATGGTGCAAAGTACTCAGTTTTCCGCTCAAGAAATGGCAAAATAATGCGGGAGGCACGGAGTACCATTTTTTCCGCCCCAACAAAATCCGTGAGCTTTAGCACACGCATTGGCCAAAATTTAGTGGGGGGGGGGTGATTTTTGGCAATTGGTCGGGTTTGGTGGGGAGTCAGGTATGGAGAAAACGGAATCCAATTCCAAGCTCCGAAACTCGTTTTACGCCATTTTACCGCCAGAGAACAGGTGCCCAAACGGGTGGGCCAACTGGCCGGATTCAGGCAAAACCGAGAAAGAAGTGGAAGGTAGGTGTGGATCTCAGTTTTTGGTCCAAGAATGGCGAAGATAACGGCAAGGACCTGTGCTCACATTTTGGCCAAATGCCCGCCCGCGGCCATTCCAGGCCAAGGCACGTTTGCCACCCCGGGCCAAGGCCAAGGCACAGCCACAGGGCCACCCGAGCTCGGTTTGCCCCGAGGCCAAGTTTGTGTTGTGTGTGCTGAGAGGTGCCATTTTGGTCGCGAGCATGTGCTGCATTTCGGCAAGGCAGAGCGAGCCAAAGACGAGGCCAGGGATGCACTCATTTTGGTGCCTGGCCATGGCAAGCCATGGCTGCATTAGCGCAGAGGCACAGGAGCCACATTTTGGCCAATGGCCAAGGTCAAGGCACACAGCCACCCCGCGGCCAAACAAGGCACAGGCCACGCTCGAGCTCCCATGGCCCAGCCAAGAGCGGCCAAGGCTTTGTGTGTGCCGAGAGCACGCAGCCGTTCCTTGGTGCAGGCATGTGCTGCATTTCGAGCCAAGGCATGGCAGCCAGCCCGGGGCCAAGGCCAAGGCACGCAGCCACCCCTGGGCAAGGCCAAGGCCATGGGCACCCAGCCACCCCGCGGCCAAGGCTTTTTCAGGCACGCAGCCACCCGGCCAAGGCAAGGCCAAGGCCGGGTGCTGGCCACGGATCTTGGCCAACTTTCGCTTTCCGGGCGGGCGGGATTTTGGGGTGATGCATTAGATACGTGGCAGGACAGTCGAACATCGGAAAAGAGGGAGTCCATTGCCCCGAGGTCCGAACCTCGTTTTACGGCCGATTTACCGAACGCATGGGGGTGTGAAAAGGGACAAAACGTGCGCGAATTGGTCCGATTGTGGTAGAACTGGGCCGGGGCTCCTCCTCACGGTGCAAGTACTGTTTTCCTCTCAAGAAATGGCAAAATAATGCTGGGAGGCCCTGCGCCCAATTTTTCCGCCAGAAAGGCCAAAATCCGTGAGCTATAGCACACGGATTGTGGCCAAATTTCGTTTCTTGGGGCGGTGTGGATTTTGGGCTGGCGTGGTCGGGTTTGGTGGGAGTCGGTGGAGAAAAGGAATCCACCCAAGGCCGAAACTCATTTTACAGCCATTTACCGCCAGAGAACGGGTGCCCAAATGGGTGGGCCAACTCGTCCGATTCAGGCAAAACCGAGAAAGAAGTGGAAGGTAGGTGTGGATCTCAGTTTTTGGTCCAAGAATACAAAGAAACGGCGAGGACGCGTGGGCACATTTTGGCCAAATTTCGCCCGCCAAGGCCACCAGCCATCAGGCCAAGGCCAAGGCACAGGCCACCGAGCTCCCTATCCAAGGCCGGGAGGCAGCCAGTGAGGAGATTTGCAAGTGCCGATTTAGGAGTGTGCGACTGCCTTGGTCCGAGCCATATGCTGCATGGCACACCAAGCCACCCGCTGCCAAGGCAAGGCCGAGGCACGCAGCCAGCCCGAGGCCAAGGCCAAGGCCACGCAGCCACCCATGGCACCCCAGTGCCAAGGCCTGGCACGCAGCAGCCACAACTGGCAGAAATGCCAAGCCAATAAAGGCACGCAGCCACCCCGCGCCAAGGCAAGGCCGTGTGCTGTAGCTCACGGATCTTGGCCAACTTTCGTTTCCGGGGGGGTGGGATTTTGGGGTGATGCATTAGATACGTCACGACAGTCGAACGTCGGAGAAGACGGGGAGTCGATTCGAGGTCCGAACCTCGCTTTTACGGCCGATTTACCGAACGAGGGTGGGGGGAAAAACGTGCCCTCGAATTGGTCCGATTGTGGTAGAACTGGCCGGGGCCTCCTCATGGTGCAAGTACTGTTTTCCGTCAAGAAATGGCGAAAATAATGCGGAGGCCCTGCGCCCATTTTTCCGCCCTCGAAAAGGCCAAAATCCAGTGAGCTATAGCACACGGATTGTGGCCAAATTTCGCGGTTTCGGGGCGGCGTGGATTTTGGGCTGGCGTGGTCGGGTTTGGTGGGAGTCGGTGGTGGGAGAAAACGGAATCCACCCGAGCTCCAAACTCATTTTACGGCCATCTTACCGCAGCGAACGGGTGCCCAAACGGGTGGGCCAACTCGTCCGATTCAGGCAAAACCGAGAAAGAAGTGGAAGGTAGGTGTGGATCTCAGTTTTTGGTCCAAGAATACGAAGAAACGGCGAGGACCGTGTGCTCACATTTTGGCCAAATGTCGCCCGCTGCCAAGGCCAAGGCACGCAGCCACCCGCTGCCACGCAAGGCACAGGCCACGCTCGATCCCTATCCTTGCCTCGGGAGAGCGCCGGGAAGTGTGTTGTGACAAACAGCCCAGTCGCGAGCCATGTGCTGCATTTTGCCAGTCAAGGCCATGGCATGGCCACAAGGCCGAGGCGCGCAGCCAGCCCCGGCCAAGGCACGCAGCCAAGGCCAAGGCAAGGCAATGGCCCAGCCACGCAGCCAAGGCCATGGCCAGCCACCGCGGCCAAGCGCCATGGCACGCAGCCAGGCCTCGCCAAGGCCATGGCACCCAGCCACCCCGCGCCAAGGCCAAGGCCATGGCCAGCCCTCTCAAGGCCAAGGCATTGGCACGCAGCCACCCGCTGCCAAGGCCTATGGCACAGCCACGCCCAGCCATCACCCTCAAGGCCAAGGCCGTGCTGTAGCTCACGGATCTGGCCAACTTTTGCTATCGGGGGGCGGTGGATTTTGGGGTGATGCATTAGATACGTGCGACAGTCGAACGTTGGAAAAGAGGGGAGTCGATTCCGAGGTCCGAACCTCGCTTTACGCCGATTTACCGAGGGGTGCGGGGTGCAAAAGGGGGACGAAACGTGCCGCCAATTGGTCAAATTGTGGTAGAACTGGGCCGGGGCCTCCCTCACGGTGCTAGTACTGTTTTCCCTCTCAAGAAATGGCGAAAATAACGCGGGAGGCCCTGCGCCCATTTTTCCTCGAAAAGGCCAAAATCCGTGAGCTATAGCACACGGATTGTGGCCAAATTTCGCCATTTCGGGGCGCAGGATTTTGGGCTGGCGTGGTCGGGTTTGGTGGGGAGTCGGGTATGGAGAAAACGGAATCCACCCGAGCTCCGAAACTCGTTTTACGGCCATTTTACCGCCATAGAACAGGTGCCCAAACGGGTGGGCCAACTTGTCCGATTCAGGCAAAACCGGAGAAAGAAGTGGAAGGTAGGTGTGGATCTCAGTTTTTGGTCCAAGAATACGAAGCAACGGCGAGGACCGTGTGCTCCCATTTTAGCCAAATGCTCGCCCCGCGGCCAAGGCCTAGGCACGCAGCCACCCCAATGCCAATGCCAAGGCACAGGGCCACGCCGAGCTCCCTATCCTTGCCTCGAGAGCGGCCCGAGTGTGTGTTGTGTGTGCGTGAGAGTGTGCGATCTGCCTTGGTCTGGCATGCTGCATTTCGAGCAAGGTTTGTGGGAGCCAGCCCGCGAGCCAAGGCCAAGGCCGAGGCACGCAGCCACCCCAGCGAACGGCCAAACCCAAACGGGCCAAAATCCCTTGGCCGGCCAGGCACCCCAGAAAGCCAAGGCTAGGCACTCCAGCCACCCCGCGGCCAAGGCCATGGCACCCACCCAGCCCGCGGCCAAGGCCAAGGCACGCAGCCACCCCGAGGCCAAGGCCTTGGGCCATGGCACAGCCAACCTGCTGATGGGCCAAGGCCTTGGCTGGCACAGCCACCCGAGGCCAAGCCAGCCGAGGCACGCAGCCACCCCGTGGGCAAGGCCGTGTGCTGTAGCTCACGGATCTTGGCCAACTTTCGCTTCCGGGCGGTGCGGGATTTTGGGGTGATGCATTAGATACGTGCGACAGTCGAACGTGGAAAAGAGGGGAGTCGATTCGAGGTCCGAACTCGCTTTTACGGCCGATTTACCGAGGGTGCGGGGTGCGAAAAGGGGACGAAACGTGCCCTCGAATTGGTCCGATTGTGGTAGAACTGGGCCGGGTGCCTCCTCACGGCGCAAGTACTGTTTTCCGCTCGAAGAAATGGCAAAATAATGCGGGAGGCCGTGCTCCCATTTTTCCACCAGAAAAGGCCCAAATCCGTGAGCTATAGCACACGGATTGTGGCCAAATTTCGTGGTTTCGGGGCGCGGGGATTTTGGCTGGCATGGTCGGGTTTGGTGGGAGTCGGTGGCAGGAGAAAACGAATCCACCCGAGCTCAAACTCGCTTTTACGGCCATCTTACCGCAGAGAACGGGTGCCCAAACGGGTGGGCCAACTCGTCCGATTCAGGCAAAACCGAGAAAGAAGTGGAAGGTAGGTGTGGATCTCAGTTTTTGGTCCAAGAATACGAAGAAACGGCGAGGACCGTGTGCTCACATTTTGGCCAATGCTCGCCCGCTGCCAAGGCCAAGCAATGCAGCCACCCCGCAAGCCAACGCCAAGGCACAGGGCCACGCGAGCTCCCTATCCTTGCCTCGGGAGCGGGCCGAGTGTGTTGTGTGTGCGTGAGAGTGTGCGACCGCCTTGGTCGCGAGCATGTGCTGCATTTCGAGCAAGGCACGCAGCCAGCCCGCGGCCAAGGCCAAGGCAGGCACGCAGCCACCCCGTGGCCAAGGCACAGGCACGCGAGCCCACCTCCTTGCGCGAGCCAAGGCCATGGCACCCAGCCAGCCCGTGTGCCAAGGCCTAGGCACGCAGCCACGCCAAGGCTTGGCACCCCGTGCCAAGGCCAAGGCCTTGGGCACAGCCACCCTGTGGCCAAGGCCAAGGCCATGGCACCAGCCACCCCGCCAAGGCCAAGGCCTAGGCACGCAGCCACCCCCTCAAGGCCATGGCAAGGCCGTGTGCTGTCGCCACGGATCTTGGCCAACTTTCGCTTTCCGGGGGCAGGGCGGATTTTGGGGTGATGCATTAGATACGTGCGACAGTCGAACGTCGGAGAAGAGGGGAGTCGATTCCGAGGTCCGAACGCTCGTTTTGGCCGATTTACCGAGGGTGCGGGTGCGAAAGGGGACCAAACGGTGGGCTAATTGGTCCGATTGTGGTAGAACTGGCACGGGGCCTCCTCAGGTGCAAGTACTGTTTTTGGTCCAAGAAATGGCAAAATAATGCGGGAGGCCCTGCCCATTTTTCCTCGAAGGCCAAAACCGTGAGCTATAGCACACGGATTGTGGCCAAATTCTGGGCCGTGGTGGGTTTTTCGGGGCAGCGTGGATTTTGGGCCACGCCGGGTTTGTGGGAGTCGGTGGCTGGAGAAAACGGAATTGCTGCATTTCGTGCAAAAGCACGGAGCCAGCCCGCGGCCAAGGCCAAGGCCGAGGCACGCAGCCACCCCGTGCCCAAGGCGAAGGCACGTGTCCACCCGCGGCCAAGGCCATGGCACCCAGCCAGCCCGCGGCCAAGGACTAGGCACGCAGCCAGCCCGCGGCCAAGGCCTTGGCACGCAGCCGCCCCGAGGCCAAGGCCAAGGCCATGGCACACAGCCACCCCGCGGCCAAGGCCAAGGCCGTGTGCTGTAGCTCACGGATCTTGGCCAACTTTGCGTTTCCGGGGCGGTGCGGGATTTTCGGGTATTGCATTAGATACGTGCGACAGTCGAGCGTTGGAAAGAGGGGGAGTCGATTTCGAGGTTCGAACCTCGTTTTCGGCCGATTTACCGAGGGTGCGGGGGTGCGAAAAGGGCGAAATGTGCCCGCAAATTGGTCGATTATGGTAGAACTGGGCCGGGGGCCTTCTCACGGCGCAAGTACTGTTTTCTGCTCGAAGAAATGGCGAAAATAATGCGGGAGGCCCTGCGCCCAATTTTCCCACGGAAACGGCCAAAATCCGTGAGCTATAGCACACGGATTGTGGCCAAATTTCGCGTTCGGGCGGCGTGGGATTTTGGGCTGGCGTCCTCGGGTTTGGTGGAAATCGGTGCCGGGAGAAAACGGAATCCAATTCCGAGCTCCGAAACTCGTTTTCTCCCGGCACCGACTCCCACCAAACCCGACGACGCCAGCCCAAAATCCAACGCCGCCCCCGAAACGCGAAATTTGGCCACAATCCGTGTGCTATAGCTCACGGATTTTCGCCTTTTCTGGCGGAAAAATGGGCGCAGGGCCTCCGGCATTATTTTTGCCATCTCTTCGAGCGGAAAGCAGTACTTGCGCAGTGAGGAAGCCCCCGGCCCAGTTCTACCACAATCAGACCAATTCGAGGGCACGTTTCGTCCCCTTTTCGCAACCCTGCACCCTCGGTAAATCGGCCGTAAAACGAGGTTCGGACCTCGAAATCGACTCCCCTGTTTTCCGACGTTCGACTGTCGCACGTATCTAATGCATCACCCCAAAATCCCGCACCGCCCCGGAAACACAAAAGTTGGCCAAGATCCTTGAGCGACAGCACACGGCCTTGGCCTTGGCCGCGGGGTGGATGCGTGCCTAGGCCTTGGCTGCGGGGTGGCTGGGTGCCATGGCCTTGGCCTTGGCCACCGGGTGGCTGTGTGCCAAGGCCTTGGCCACGGGGTGGCTGCGTGCCTCGGCCTTGGCCGCGGGTTAGCTGGGTGCAATGGCCTTGGCCTTGGCCACCGGGTGGCTGTGTGCCAAGGCCTTGGCCGCGGGGTGGCAGCGTGCCTAGGCCTTGGCCGTCGCTGGCTGGGTGCCATGACCTTGGCCGCGGGGTGGACGCGTGCCTAGGCCTTGGCCACGGGGTGGCTGCGTGCCTCGGCCTTGGCCTTGGCCGCGGGTTGGCTACGTGCCTTTATCGAAATGCAGCATATGCTCGCGACCAAGGCAGGTCGCACACTCTCACGCACACACAACACACACTCCGGCCGCGCTCCCGAGGCAAGGATAGGGAGCTCGAGCGTGGCCCTATGCCTTGGCGTTGGCCGCGGGGTGGCTGCATGGCTTGGCCTTGGCCGCGGGCGAGCATTTGGCCAAAATGTGAGCACACTGTCCTCGCCGTTTCTTCGTATTCTTGGACCAAAAACTGAGATCCACACCTACCTTCCACTTCTTTCTCTGGTTTTGCCTGAATCGGATGAGTGGGCCCACCCGATTGTGCACCTGTTCGCTGCCGGCAAGATGGCCATAAAACGAGTTTCGGAGCTCGGAATTGGATTCCGTTTTCTCCCGCCACCGACTCCCACCAAACCTGACGACGCCAGCCCAAACTCCCATGCCGCCCCCGAAACGCGAAATTTGGCCACAATCCGTGTGCTATAGCTCACGGATTTTGGCCTTTTCCGGGGGAAAAATGGGCACAGGGCCTCCCGCATTATTTTCGCCATTTCTTTGAGCGGAAAACAGTACTTGCGTCGTGAGGAGGCCCCCGGCCCAGTTCTACCACAATCGGACCAATTCGCTGGCACGTTTCATCCCCTTTTCGCACCCCCGCACCCTCGGTAAATCGGCCGTAAAACAAGGTTCGGACCTCGAAATCGACTCCCCTCTTTTCCAACGCTCGACTGTCGCACGTATCTAATGCATCACCCCAAAATCCCACACCGCCCCGGAAACGCAAAAGTTGGCCAAGATCCGTGAGCTACAGCACACGGCCTTGGCCTTGGCCACGGGTGGCTGCGTGCCTAGGCCTTGGCCTTGGCCGCGGGGTGGCTGCGTGCCATGGCCTTGGCCTTGGCCTTGGCCTTGGCCTTGTGCCATGGCCTTGGCCTTTGCCGCGGGGTGGCTGCGTGCCATGGCCTTGGCCTTGGCCTCGGGGTGGCTGCGTGCCACGGCCATGGCCGCGGGCTGGCTGCGTGACTAGGCCTTGGCCGCGGGCTGGCTGGGTGCCATGGCCTTGGCCGCGGGGTGGACGCGTGTCTTGGCCTTGGCGTGTGCCTTGGCGTTGGCCGCGGGGTGGCTGCATGGCTTGGCCTTGGCCGCGGGCGAGCATTTGGCCAAAATGTGAGCACACGGTCCTTGCCGTTTCTTCTTATTCTTGGACCAAAAACTGAGATCCACACCCACCCTCCACTTCTTTCTCCGGTTTTGCCTGAATCGGACGAGTTGGCCCACCCGTTTGGGCACCCGTTCGCTGTCGGTAAGATGGCCGTAAAACGAGTTTCGGAGCTCGGAATTGGATTCCATTTTCTCCTGCCACCGACTCCCACCAAACGCGACCACGTCAGCCCAAAATCCCAAGCCGCCCACGAAACGCGAAATTTGGCCACAATCCGCGTGTAGCCCACGGATTTTGGGCTTTTCCGGGGGAAAAATGGGCGCAGGGCCTCCCACATTATTTTCACCATTTCTTCGAGCGGAAAACAGTACTTGCGCCGTGAGGAGGCCCCAGGCCCAGTTCTACCACAATCGGACCAATTCGCGGGCACATTTCGTCCCCTTTTCGCACCCCCGGACCAATTCGCGTGCCTTGCTCGAAATGCAGCACATGCTCGCGACCAAGGCACGTCGCACACTCTCGCACACACACAACACACACTTGGACTGCCCTCCCGGGGCATGGATAGGGAGCTCGAGCGTGGCGCTGTGCCCTTGCCTTGGCCGCGGGCGAGCTTTTGGCCAAAAGGTGAGGACACGGTCCTCGCCGTTGCTTCGTATTCTTGGACCAAAAACTGAGATCCACACCTACCTTCCACTTCTTTCTCCGGTTTTGCCTGAGTCGGACGAGTTGGCCCACCCATTTGGGAACCCGTTCTCTGGCGGTAAAATGGCAGTAAAACGAGTTTCGGAGATCGGAATTGGATTCCTTTTTCTCCCGCTACCGACTCCCACCAAACCCAACCACGCCAGCCAAAAATTCCACACCGCCCCCGAAACACGAAATTTGGCCGCAATCCGTGTGCTATAGCTCACGGGTTTTGGCCTTTTCGGGCGGAAAAATGGGCGCAGGGCCTCCCGCATTATTTTCGGCATTTCTTCGATAGGAAAACAGTACTAGCACCGTGAGGAGGCCCCCGGCCCAGTTCTACCACAACCGGACCAATTCGCGGGCACGTTTCGTTCCCTTTTCACACCCCCGCACGTTCGGTAAATCGGCCGTAAAACGAGGTTCGGACCTCGGAATCGACTCCCGTCTTCTCCGACGTTCGACTGTCGTACGTATCTAATGCATCACCCCAAAATCCCGCTCCACCCCGGAAACGCAAAAGTTGGCCAAGATCCGTGAGCTACAGCACACGGCCTTGGCAGCGGGGTGGCTGCGTGCCTATGCCCTGGCCGCGGGGTGGCTAGGTGCCATGGCCTTGGCCTTGGCCGCGGGGTGGCTGCGTGCCTTGGCCTTGGCCGCGGGCTGGCTGCATGCCATGCTCGAAATGCAACACATGCTCGCGACCAAGGCACGTCGCACACTCTCGCGCACACAAAACACAAACTTGGGCAGCGCTCCCGCGGCAAGGATAGGGAGCTCGAGCGTGGCCCTGTGCCTTGGCCTTGGCCGTGGGGTGGCCGCGTGCCTTGGCTGCGGGCGAGCATTTGGCCAAAATGTGAGCACACGGTCCTCGCACCCCCGCACGTTCGGTAAATCAGACGTAAAATGAGGTTCGGACCTCGGAATCGACTCCCGTCTTCTCCGACGTTCGACTGTCGCACGTATCTAATGCATTACCCCAAAATCCCGCCCCACCCCGGAAACACGAAAGTTGGCCAAGGTCCATGAGCTACAGCACAGGGCCTTGGCCGCGGGGTGGCGGCGTGCCTTGGCCTTGGCCTTGGCCGCGGGCGAGCATTTGGCCAAAATGTGAGCACATGGTCCTCGCCGTTGCTTCGTATTCTTGGACCAAAAACTGAGATCGACACCTACCTTCCACTTCTTTCTCCGGTTTTGCCTGAATCCGACGAGCTGGCCCACCAGTTTGGGAACCCGTTCTCTGGCAGTAAAGTGGCCGTTAAACGAGTTTCGGAGCTCGGAATTGGATTCCGTTTTCTCCCGCCCAGTTCTAGCACAACCGGACCAATTCGCGGGCACATTTCGTCCCCTTTTCGCACCCCCGCACGTTCGGTAAATCGGCCGTAAAAAGAGGTTCGGACCTCGGAATCGACTCCCGTCTTCTCCGACGTTCGACTGTTGCACGTATCTAATGCATCACCCCAAAATCCCGCACTGCCCCGGAAATGCGAAAGTTGGCCAAGATCCGTGAGCTACAGCACACGCCCTTGGCCGCGGGGTGGCTGCATGCCTAGGCCTTGGCAGCGGCGTGGCTGGATGCCATGGCCTTGGCCTTGGCCACGGGGTGGCTGCGTGCCTTGGCCTTGGCAACGGGGTGGCTGTGTGCCTTGGCCTTGGCCGCGGGGTGGCTGGGTGCCATGGGCTTGGCCTTGGCCGCGGGGTGGCTGCGTGCCTTGGCCTTGGCCATGGGGTGGCTGCATGCCTAGGCCTTGGCCGCGGGGTGGCTGGGTGCCATGACCTTGGCCTTGGCCACGGGGTGGCTGCGTGGCTAGGCCTTGGCCGCGGGGTGGCTGGGTGCCTTGCTCGAAATGCAGCACATGCTCGCGACCAAGGCACGTCGCACACTCTCGCGCACACACAACACACACTTGGGCCGCACTCGCGGGGCAAGGATAGGGAGCTCGAGCGTGGCCCTGTGCCTTGGCCTTGGCCGCGAGGTGGCCGCGTGGCTTGGCCTTGGCCTAGGCCGCGGGCGAGCATTTTGCCAAAATGTGAGCACACGGTCCACGCCATTGCTTCGTATTCTTGGACCAAAAACTGCGATCCACACCTACCTTCCACTTCTTTCTCCGGTTTTGCCTGAATCGGACGAGTTGACCCACCCGTTTGGGCACCCGTTCTCTGGCAGTAAAATGGCCGTAAAATGAGTTTCGGAGCTCGGAATTGGATTCCGTTTTCTCCTGCCACCGACTCCCAGCAAACCCAACCACGCCAGCCAAAAATCCCACGCCGCCTCCGAAACGCGAAATTTGGCCGCAATCCGTGTGCTATAGCTCACGGATTTTGGCCTTTTCGGGCGGAAAAATGCGAAAGTTGGCCAAGTAGCTCATTGCCTTGGCCGCGGGGTGGCTGCGTGCCTAGGCCATGGCCGCGGGATGGCTGCGTGCCTAGGCCATAGCCGTAGGGTGGCTGCGTGCCTACGCCGTGGCCGTGGGGTGGCTGCGTGCCTAGGCCTTGGCCGCGGGGTGGCTGAGTGCCTAGGCCATGGCCGCGGGGTGGCTGTGAGCCTAGCCCTTGGCCGCGGGGTGGCTGCGTGCCATGGCCTTGGCTTTGGCCGCGGGCTGGCTGCGTGCCTTTCTCGAAATGCAGCACATGCTCGCGACCGAGGCACGTCGCACACTCTCACACACACACAACACACACTTGAACCGCGCTGCTGGGGCAAGGATAGAGAGCTCGAGCGTGGCCCTGTGCCTTGGCCTTAGCCGCGGGGTGGCTGGGTGCCATAGCCTTGGCCACGTGGTGGCTACGTGCCTAGGCCTTGGCCGCGGGGTGGCTGGGTGCCATGGCCTTGGCCTTGGCCGCGGGGTGGCTGCGTGCCTTGGCCTTGGCCGCGGCATGGCTGGGTGCCATGGCCTTGGCCTTGGGCACGGGGTGGCTACGTGCCTAGGCCTTGGCCGCGGGGTGGCTGGGTGCCATGGCCTTGGCCTTGGCCGTGGGGTGGCTGCGTACCTAAGCCTTGTCCGCGGGGTGGCTGGGTGCCATGGCCTTTGCCTTGGCCATGGGGTGGCTGCGTGCCTTGGCCTTGTCCGCGGGCTGGCTGCGTGCCTTGGCCTTGGCCGCGGGCTGGCTGCGTGCCTTGGCCTTGGCCGCGGGCTGGCTGCGTGCCTTGCTCGAAATGCAGCACATGCTCGCGACCAAAGCACGTCGCACACTCTCGCACACACACAACACACACTTGGGCCGTGCTCCCGGGGCAAGGATAGGGAGCTCGAACGTGGCCCTGAGACTTGGGCTTGGCCGCGGGGTGGCGGCGTGCCTTGGCCTTGGCCTTGGCCGCGGGCGAGATTTTGGCCAAAATGTGAGCACACGGTCCTCACCGTTGCTTCGTATTCTTGGACCAAAAACTGAGATCCACACCTACCTTCCACTTCTTTCTCCGGTTTTACCTGAATCCGACGAGTTGGCCCACCCGTTTGGGCACCCGTTCTCTGGCGGTAAAATGGCTGTAAAATGAGTTTCGGAGCTTGGAATTGGATTCCGTTTTCTCCCGCCACCGACTCCCATCAAAACCGACGACGCAAGCCCAAAATCCAATTCCGAGTTCCGCAACTCGTTTTACCGCCATCTTACCGGCAGCGAACGGGTGCCCAAACGGGTGGGCCCACTCGTCCGATTCAGGCAAAACCGGAGAAAGAAGTGTAAGGTAGGTGTGGATCTCAGTTTTTGGTCCAAGAATACGAAGAAACGGCGAGGACCGTGTGCTCACATTTTGGCCAAATGCTCGCCCGCGGCCAAGGCCAAGCCGCGCAGCCACCCCGCGGCCAACGCCAAGGCACAGGGCCACGCTCGAGCTCCTTATCCTTGCCTCGGGAGCGCGGCCGGAGTGTGTGTTGTGTGTGCGTGAGAGTGTGCGACCTGCCTTGGTCGCGAGCATGTGCTGCATTTCGAGCAAGGGACGGAGCCAGCCCGCGGCCAAGGCCAAGGCCGAGGCACGCAGCCACCCCGTGGTCAAGGCCAAGGCACGCGTCCACCCCGCAGCCAAGGCGAAACCACGCAGCCACACCGCGGCCAACGCCAAGGCACAGGTCCACGCTCGAGCTCCCTATCCTTGAATCGGGAGAGCGGCCAGAGTGTGTTGTGTGTGCGTGAGAGTGCGCGACCTGCCTTTCTCGCGAGCATATGCTGCATTTCGAGAAAGGCACGTAGCCAGCCAGCGGACAAGGCCAAGGCCGAGGCACGCAGCCACCCCGTGGCCAAGGCCAAGGCACGCGTCCACCCCGCGGCCAAGGCCATGGCACCCAGCCAGCCTGCGGCCAAGGCCATGGCACCCAGCCAGCCTGCGGCCAAGGCCATGGCACAAAGCCAGCCCGTGGCCAAGGCCTTGGCACACAGCCACCCAGTGGCCAAGGCCAAGGCCATGGCACCCAGCCACCCCGCGGCCAAAGCCAAGGCCGTGTGCTGTAGCTCACGGATCTTGGCCAACTTTCGCGTTTCCGGGGCGGTGCGGGATTTTGGGGTGATGCATTAGATACGTGCGACAGTCGAGCGTTGGAAAAGAGGGGAGTCGATTTCAAGGTCCGAACCTCGTTTTACGGCCGATTTACCGAGGGTGCGGGGGTGCGAAAAGGGGACGAAACGTGCCCGCGAATTGGTCCGATTGTGGTAGTACTCGGCCGGGGGCCTCGTCACGGCGCAAGTACTGTTTTCTGCTCGAAGAAATGGCAAAAATAATGCGGGAGGCCCTGCGCCCAGTTTTCCCCCGGAAAAGGCCAAAATCCGTGAGCTATGGCACACGGATTGTGGCCAAATTTTGCGTTTCGGGGGCGGCATGGGATTTTGGTCTGGCGTCGTCGGGTTTTGTGGGAGTCGGTGGCGGGAGAAAACGGAATCCAATTCCGAGCTCCGGAACTCGTTTTACGGCCATCTGACCGGCAGCGAACGGGTGCCGAAACGGGTGGGCCAACTCGTCCGATTCAGGCAAAACCGGAGAAAGAAGTGGAAGGTAGGTGTGGATCTCAGTTCTTGGTCCAAGAATACAATGAAACGGCGAGGACCGTGTGCTCACATTTTGGCCAAATGCTCGCCCGCGGCCAAGGCCAACCACGCAGCCACCCCGCGGCCAACGCCAAGGCACAGGGCCACGCTCGAGCTCCCTATCCTTGCCTCGGGAGCGCGGCCCGAGTGTGTGTTGTGTGTGCGTGAGAGTGTGCGACCTGCCTTCGTCGCGAGCATGTGCTGCATTTCGAGCAAGGGACGGAGGCAGCCCGCGGCCAAGGCCAAGGCCGAGGCACGCAGCCACCCCGTGGTCAAGGCCAAGGCACGCGTCCACCCCGCGGCCAAGGCCATGGCACCCAGCCAGCCTGCGGCCAAGGCGATGGCACCCAGCCAGCCCGCGGCCAAGGCCTTGGCACACAGCCACCAGGTGGCCAAGGCCAAGGCCATGGCACGCAGCCACCCAGCGGCCAAAATTTCGCGTTTCAGGGGCGGCGTTGGATTTTGGGCGGGCATCGTCGGGTTTGGTGGGAGTCGGTGGCGGGAGAAAACGGAATCCAATTCCGAGCTCCGAAACTCGTTTTACGGCCATCTTACCGGCAGCGAACGGGTGCCGAAACGGGTGGGCCAACTCGTCCGATTCAGGTAAAACCGGAGAAAGAAGTGGAAGGTAGGTGTGGATCTCAGTTTTTGGCCCAAGAATACGAAGAAACGGCGAGGACCGTGTGCTCACATTTTGGCCAAATGCTCGCCCGCGGCCAAAGCCAAGCCACACAGCCACCCAGCGTCCAACGCCAAGGCACAGGGCCACGCTTGAGCTCCCTATCCTTGCCTCGGGAGCGCGGCCGGAGTGTGTGTTGTGTGTGCGTGAGAGTGTGCGACCTGCCGTAGTCGCGAGCATGTGCTGCATTTCGAGCAAGGCAAGGAGCCAGCCCGCGGCCAAGGCCAAGGCCGAGGCACGCAGCCACCCCGTGGCCAAGGCCAAGGCACGCGTCCACCCCGCGTCCACCCCGCGAATTGGTCCGCTTGTGGTAGAACTGGGCCGGGGGCCTCCTCACGGTGGTAGTACTGTTTTGCGCTTGAAGAAATGGCGAAAATAATGCGGGAGGCCCTGCTCCAATTTTTCCGCCCGAAAAGGCCAAAATCCGTGAGCTGTAGCACACGGATTGCGGCCAAATTTCGGGTTTCGGGGGCGGCGTGGGATTTTCTGCTGGCGTGGTTGGGTTTGGTGGGAGTCGGTGGCGGGAGAAAACGGAATGCAATTCCGAGCTCCGAAACCCGTTTAACGGCCATTTTACCGCCTGAGAACGGGTTCCCAAACGGGTGGGCCAACTCGTCCGATTCAGTCAAAACCGGAGAAAGAAGTGGAAGGTAGGTGTGGATCTCAGTTTTTGTCCAAGAATACGAAGAACGCCGAGGACCCTGTGCTCACATTTTGGCCAAATGCTCGCCCGCGGCCAAGGCACACGGCCACCACGCGGCCACCACGCGGCCAAGGCACGCGGCCACCCCGCGGCCAAGGCATGCGGCCACCCCGCGGCCAAGGCCAAGGCACAGGGCCACGCTCGAGCTCCCTATCCTTGCCCCGGGAGCCCGGCGCAAGTTTGTGTTGTTTGTGCGCGAGAGTCTGCGACGTGCCTTGGTCGCGAGCATGTGCTGCATTTCGAGTAAGGCACGCAGCCAGCCCGCCGCCAAAGCCAAGGCACGCAGCCACCCCGCGGCCAAGGCCGAGGCCATGGCACCCAGCCACCCCACGGACAAGGCGAAGCCCATGGCACCCAGCTACCCCGCGGCTAAGGCCAAGGCCAAGGCCATGGCACCCAGCCACCCCGCGGGCAAAGCCAAGGACTTGGCACCCAGCCACCCTGCGGCCAAAGCCAAGGACTTGGCACCCAGCCACCCCGCGGCCAAGGCCTAGGCACGAAGCCACCCCGCGGCCAACGCCAAGGCACAGGGCCACGCTCGAGCTCCCTATCCTTGCCTCGGGAGCGCGGCCGGAGTGTGTGTTGTGTGTGCGTGAGTGTCCGACCTCCCTTGGTCGCGAGCATGTGCTGCATTTCGAGCAAGGCACGGTACCAGCCCGCGGCCAAGGCCAAGGCCGAGGCACGCAGCCACCCGGTGGCCAAAGCCAAGGCACGCGTCCACCCCGCGGCCAAGGCCATGGCACCCACCCAGCCTGCGGCCAAGGCCTAGGCACGCAGACAGCCCGAGGCCAAGGCCTTGGCACGCAGCCACCCCGAGGCCAAGGCCAAGGCCATGGCACGCAGCCACCCCGCGGCCATGGCCAAGGCCATGGCACGCAGCCACCCCGCGGCCAAGGCCAAGGCCATGGCATGCAGCCACCCCGCGGCCAAGGCCAAGGCCGTGTGCTGTAGCTCATGGATCTTGGCCAACTTTCGCGTTTACGGGGCGGTGCGGGATTTTGGGGTGATGCATTAGATACGTGCGACAGTCGAGCGTCGGGAAAGAGGGGAGTCGATTTCGTGGTCCGAACCTCGTTTTACGGCCGATTTACCGAGAGTGCGGGGGTGCGAAAAGGGGACGAAACGTGCCCTCGAATTGGTCCGATTCTGGTAGAACTAGGCCGGGGGCCTCCTCACGGCGCAAGTACTGTTTTCCGCTCGAAGAAATGGCGAAAATAATGCGGGAGGCCCTGCGCCCATTTTTCCCCCGGAAAAGGCCAAAATCCGTGAGCTATAGCACACGGATTGTGCCCAAATTTCGCGTTTCGGGGGCGGCGTGGGATTTTGGGCGGACGTCGTCGGGTTTGGTGGGAGTCGGTGGTGGGAGAAAACGGAATCCAATTCCGAGCTCCAAAACTCGTTTTACGGCCATCTTACCGGCAGCGAACGGGTGACCAAACGGGTGGGCCAACTCGTCCGATTCAGGCTAAACCCGAGAAAGAAGTGGAAGGTAGGTGTGGATCTCAGTTTTTGGTCCAAGAATACGAAGAAACGGCGAGGACCGTGCGCTCACATTTTGGCCAAATGCTTGCCCGCTGCCAACGCCAAGGCACAGGGTCACGCTGGAGCTCCCTATCCTTGCCTCGGGAGCACGGCCCGAGTGTGTGTTGTGTGTGCGTTACAGTGTGTGACTTGCCTTGGTCGCGAGCATGTGCTGCATTTCAAGCAAGGCACGGAGCCAGCCCGCGGCCAAGGCCAAGGCCGAGGCACGCAGCCTCCCCGTGGCCAAGGCCAAGGCACGCGTCCACCCAGCGTCCAAGGCCTTGGCACACAGCCACCCGGTGGCCAAGGCCATGGCACCCAGCCAGCCCCCGGCCAAGGCTATGGGACACAGCCACCCGGTGGCCAAGGCCAAGGCTATGGGACGCAGCCACCCCGAGGCCAAGGCCAAGGCCAAGGCCGTGTGCTGTAGCTCACGGATCTTGGCCAACTTTCGCGTTTCCGGGACGGTGCGGGATTTTGTGGTGATGCATTAGATACGTACGACAGTCGAACGTCGGAAAAGAGGGGAGTCGATTTCGAGGTCCGAATCTCGTTTTACGGCCGATTTACCGAGGGTGCGGGGGTGCGAAAAGGGGACGAAACGTGCCCTCGAATTGGTCCGATTATGGTAGAACCGGGCCGGGGGCCTCCTCACGGCGCAAGTACTGCTTTCCGCTCGAAGACATGGCAAAAATAATGCGGGAGGCCCCGCGCCCATTTTTCCGCCGGAAAAGGCCAAAATCCGTGAGCTATAGCACACAGATTGTGGCCAAATTTCGTGTTTCGGGGGCTGCATGGGATTTTGGGCTGGCGTCATCGGGATTGGTGGGAGTCGGTGGCGGGAGAAAACAGAATCCAATTCCGAGCTCCGAAACTCGTTTTACGGCCATCTTACCGGCAGCGAACGGGTGCCCAAATGGGTGGGCCAACTCGTTCGATTCAGGCAAAATCGGAGAAAGAAGTGGAAGGTAGGTGTGGATCTCAGTTTTTGATCCAAGAATACGAAGAAACGGCGAGCACCGTGTGCTCACATTTTGGCCAAATGCTCACCCGCGGCCAAGGGCAAGCCACGCAGCCACCCCGCGGCCAACGCCAAGGCACAGGGCCACGCTCGAGCTCCCTATCCTTGCCTCGGGAGCGCGACCGGAGTGTGTGTTGTGTGTACGTGAGAGTGTGCGACCTGCCTTGGTCGCGAGCATGTGTTGCATTTCGAGCAAGGCACGGAGCCAGCCCGCGGCCAAGGCCAAGGCCGAGGCACGCAGCCACCCCGTGGCCAAGGCCAAGGCACGTGTCCACCCCGCGGCCAAGGCCATGGCACCCACCCAGCCCGCGGCCAAGGCCTTGGCACACAGCCACCCGGTGGCCAAGGCCGTGTGCTGTATCTCACGGATCTTGGCCAACTTTCGCGTTTCCGGGGCGTTGCAGGATTTTAGGGTGATGCATTAGATACGTGCGACAGTCGAGCGTTGGAAAAGAGGGGAGTCGATTTCGAGGTCGGAACCTCGTTTTACAGCCGATTTACCGAGGGTGCGGGGGTGCGAAAAGGGGACGAAACGTGCCCTCGAATTGGTCCGATTGTGGTAGAACTGGGCCGGGGGCCTCCTCACGGCGCAAGTACTGTTTTCCGCTCGAAGAAATGGCGAAAATAATGCGGGAGGCTCTGCACCCATCTTTCCCCCGGAAAAGGCCAAAATGCGTGAGCTATAGCATACGGATTGTGGCCAAATTTTGCGTTTCGGGGGCGGCGTGGGATTTTTGACTGGCGTCGTCGGGTTTGGTGGGAGTCGGTGGCGGGAGAAAACGGAATCCAATTCCGAGCTCCGAAACTCGTTTTACGGCCATCTTACCGGCAGGGAACGGGTGCCCATACGGGTGGGCCCACTAGCCCGATTCAGGCAAAACCGGAGAAAGAAGTGGAAGGTAGGTGTGGATCTCAGTTTTTGGTCCAAGAATACGAAGAAACGGCAAGGACCGTGTGCTCACATTTTGGCCAAATGCTCGCCCGCGGCCAAGGCCAAGCCACGCAGCCACCCCGCGGCCAACGCCAAGGCACAGGGCCATGCTCGAGCTCCCTATCCTTGCCTCGGGAGCGCGGCGAGAGTGTGTGTTGTGTGTTCGTGATAGTGTGCGACCTGCCTTGGTCGCGAGCATATGCTGCATTTCGAGAAAGGCACGTAGCCAGCCCGTGGCCAAGGCCAAGGCCGAGGCACGCAGCCACCCCGTGGCCAAGGCCTAGGCACGCGTCCACCCCGCGGCCAAGCCTAGGCACGCAACCACCCCGTGGCCAAGGCCTTGGCACACAGCCACCCGGTGCCCAATGCCAAGGCCATGGCACCCAGCCACCCCGCGGCCAAGGCCTAGGCACGCAGCCACCCCGCGGCCAAGGCCAAGGCCGTGTGCTGTCGCTCACGGATCTTGGCCAACTTTCGCGTTTCCGGGCGGTGCGGGATTTTGGGGTGATGCATTAGATACGTGCGATATTCGAACGTCGGAAAGGAGGGGAGTCGATTTCGAGGTCCGAACCTCGTTTTACGGCCGATTTACCGAGGGTGCGGGGGTGTGAAAAGGGGACGAAACGTGCCCGCGAATTGGTCCGCTTGTGGTAGAACTGGGCCGGGGGCCTCCTCACGGTGGTAGTACTGTTTTGCGCTTGAAGAAATGGCGAAAATAATGCGGGAGGCCCTGCGGCAATTTTTCCGCCCGAAAAGGCCAAAATCCGTGAGCTGTAGCACACGGATTGCGGCCAAATTTCGAGTTTCGGGGGCGGCGTGGGATTTTTGGCTGGCGTGGTCAGGTTTGGTGGGAGTCGGTGGCCGGAGAAAACGGAATGCAATTCCGAGCTCCGAAACCCGTTTAACGGCCATTTTACCGCCAGAGAACGGGTTCCCAAACGGGTGGGCCAACTCGTCCGATTCAGGCAAAACTGGAGAAAGAAGTGGAAGGTAGGTGTGGATCTCAGTTTTTGTCCAAGAATACGAAGAACGCCGAGGACCGTGTGCTCACATTTTGGCCAAATGCTCGCCCGCGGCCAAGGCACGCGGCCACCACGCGGCCACCACGCGGCCAAGGCACGCGGCCACCCCGCGGCCATGGCATGCGGCCACCCCGTGGCCAAGGCCAAGGCACAGGGCCACGCTCGAGCTCCCTATCCTTGGCCCGGGAGCCCGGCGCAAGTTTGTGTTGTGTGTGCGCGAGAGTCTGCGACGTGCCTTGGTTGCGAGCATGTGCTGCATTTCGAGTAAGGCACGCAGCCAGCCCGCCGCCAAAGCCAAGGCACGCAGCCACCCCGCGGCCAAGGCCGAGGCCATGGCACCCAGCCACCCCACGGACAAGTCCAAGCCCATGGCAGCCAGCCACCCCGTGGCTAAGGCCAAGGCCAAGGCCATGGCACCCAGCCACCCCGCGGCCAACGCCAAGGCACAGGGCCACGCTCGAGCTCCCTATCCTTGCCTCGGGAGCGCGGCCGGAGTGTGTGTTGTGTGTGCGTGAGTGTCCGACCTCCCTTAGTCGCGAGCATGTGCAGCATTTCGAGCAAGGCAAGGTACCAGCCCGCGGCCAAGGCCAAGGCCGAGGCACGCAGCCACCCGGTGCCCAAGGCCAAGGCACGCGTCCACCCCGTGGCCAAGGCCATGGCACCCACCCAGCCCGCGGCCAAGGCCATGGCACCCAGCCAGCCCGCGGCCAAGGCCTAGGCACGCAGACAGCCCGAGGCCAAGGCCTTGGCACGCAGCCAACCCGAGGCCAAGGCCAAGGCCATGGCACGCAGCCACCCCGCGGCCATGGCCAAGGCCATGGCACACAGCCACCCCGCGGCCAAGGCCAAGGCCATGGCACGCAGCCACCCCGCGGCCAAGGCCAAGGCCGTGTGCTGTAGCTCACGAATCTTGGCCAACTTTCGCGTTTACGGGGCGGTGCGGGATTTTGGGGTGATGAATTAGATACGTGCGACAGTCGAGCGTCGGGAAAGAGGGGAGTCGATTTCGTGGTCCGAACCTCGTTTTACGGCCGATTTACCGAGAGTGCGGGGGTGCGAAAAGGGGACGAAACGTGCCCTCGAATTGGTCCGATTCTGGTAGAACTAGGCCGGGGGCCTCCTCACGGCGCAAGTACTGTTTTCCGCTCGAAGAAATGGCGAAAATAATGCGGGAGGCCCTGCGCCCATTTTTCCCCCGGAAAAGGCCAAAATCCGTGAGCTATACCACACGGATTGTGCCCAAATTTCGCGTTTCGGGGGCGGCGTGGGATTTTGGGCGGACGTCGTCGGGTTTGGTGGGAGTCGGTGGTGGGAGAAAACGGAATCCAATTCCGAGCTCCGAAACTCGTTTAACGGCCATTTTACCGCTAGAGAACGGGTTCCCAAACGGGTGGGCCAACTCGTCCAATTCAGGCAAAACCGGAGAAAGAAGTTGAAGGTAGGTGTGGATCTCAGTTTTTGTGCAAGAATACGAAGAAACGGCGAGGACCGTGTGCTCACATTTTGTCCAAATGCTCGCCCGCGGCCAAGGCCAAGCCACGCAGCCACCCCGCGGCCAACGCCAAGGCACAGGGGCACGCTCGAGCTCCCTATCCTTGCGTCGGGAGCGCGGCCCGAGTGTGTGTTGTGTGTGCTCGAGCTCCCTATCCTTGCTGTCGCTCATGGATCTTGGCTAACTTTCGCGTTTCCGGGGCGGTGGGGGATTTTGGGGTGATGCATTAGATACGTGCGACAGTCGAACGTCGGAAAAGAGGTCAGTCGATTTCGAGTTCCGAACCTCGTTTTACGGCCGATTTAACGAGTGTGTGGGGGTGCGAAAAGGGGACGAAACGTGGCCTTGAATTGGTCCGATTCTCATAGAACTGGGCCGGGGGCCTCCTCACGGCGCAAGTACTGCTTTCCGCTTGAAGAAATGGCAAAAAGAATGCGGGAGGCCCTGCGCCCATTTTTCCGCCAGAAAAGGCCAAAATCCGTGAGCTATAGCACACTGATTGTGGCCAAATTTCGCATTTCGGGGGCGGCATGGGATTTTGGGCTGGCGTGGTCGGGTTTTGTGGGAGTCGGTGGCGGGAGAAAATGGAATCCAATTCCGAGCTCCGAAACTCGTTTTACGGCCTTCTTACCGGCAGCGAACGGGTGCCCAAACGGGTGGGCCAACTCGTCCGATTCAGGCAAAACCAGAGAAAGAAGTGGAAGGTAGGTGTGGATCTCAGTTTTTGGTCCAAGAATACGGAGAAACGGCGAGGACCGTGTGCTCATATTTTGGCCAAATGCTCGCCCGCGGCCAAGGCCAAGCCGCGCAGCCACCCCGCGGCCAACGCCAAGGCACAGGGCCACGCTCGAGCTCCCTATCCTTCCCTCGGGAGCGCGGCCAGAGTGTGTGTTGTGTGTGTGTGAGAGTGTGCGACCTGCCTTGGTCGCGAGCATATGCTGCATTTTGAGAATGGCACGTAGCCAGCCCGCGGCCAAGGCCAAGGCCGAGGCACGCAGCCACCCCGTGGCCAAGGCCTAGGCACGCGTCCACCCCGCGGCCAAGGCCATGGCACCCAGCCAGCCCGCGGCCAAGGCCTAGGCACGCAGCCACCCCTCGACTCCCCTCTTTTCCAACGCTCGACTGTCGCACGTATCTAATGCATCACCCCAAAATCCCGCACCGCCCCGGAAACGCGAAAGTTGGCCAAGATCCGTGAGTGACAGCACACGGCCTTGGCCTTGGCCGCGGGGTGGCTGCGTGCCTAGGCCTTGGCCGCGGGGTAGCTGCGTGCCATGGCCTTGGCCTTGGCTACCGGGTGGCTGCGTGCCTAGGCCTTCGCCGCGGGCTGGCTGGGTGCCACGGCCTTGGCCGCGGGGTGGACGCGTACCTAGGCCTTGGCCGCGGGGTGGACACGTGCCTAGGCCTTGGCCACGGGGTGGCTGCGTTCCTATGCCCTGGCCTTGGCCGCGGGCTGGCTACGTGCCTTTCTCGAAATGCAGCATCTGCTCGCGACCAAGGCATGTCGCACACTCTCACGCACAAACAACACACGCTCCGGCCTCGCTCCCGAGGCAAGGATAGGGAGCTCGAGCGTGGCCCTGTGTCTTGGCGTTGGCCGCGGGGTGTCTGCGTGGCTTGGCCTTGGCCGCGGGCGAGCATTTGGCCAACATGTGAGCACACGGTCCTCTCCGTTTCTTCGTATTCTTGGACCAAAAACTGAGATCCACACCTAACTTCCACTTCTTTCTCCGGTTTTTCCTGAATCGGACGACTTGGCCCATCTGTTTGGGCACCCGTTCGCTGCCGGTAAGATGTCCGTAAAACGAGTTTCGGAGCTCGGAATTGGATTCGGTTTTCTCCCACCACCGACTCCCACCAAACCCGACGACGCCAGCCCAAAATCCCACACCGCCCCCAAAACGCGAAATTTGGCCACAATCCGTGTGCTATAGCTCACGAATTTTGGCCTTTTCTAGTGGAAAAATGGGCGCAGGCCCTCCCGTATTATTTTTGCCATTTCTTCGAGCGGAAAGCAGTACTTGCGCCGTGAGGAGGCCCCCGGCCCAGTTCTACCACAATCGCACCAATTCGCGGGCACGTTTCGTCCCCTTTTCGCACCCCCGCACCCTCGGTAAATCGTCCGTAAAACGAGGTTCGGACCACGAAATCGACTCCCCTCTTTTCCAACGCTCGACTGTCACACGTATCTAATGCATCACCCCAAAATCCCACACTGCCCGGAAACGCGAAAGTTGGCCAAGATCCGTGAGCTACAGCACACGGCCTTGGCCTTGGCCGCGGGGTGGCTGTGTGCCATGGCCTTGGCCTTGGCCGCGGGGTGGCTGCGTGCCATGGCCTTGGCCTTGGGCTCGGGGTGGCTGCGTACCAAGGCCTTGGGCACGGGCTGGCTGCGTGCCTAGGCCTTGGCCGCGGGCTGGCTGGGTGCCATGGCCTTGGCCGCGGGGTGGACGCGTGTCTTGGCCTTGGCCTTGGCCACGGGGTGGCTGCGTGCCTCGGCCTTGGACTTGGCCGCGGGCTGGCTCCGTGCCTTGCTCAAAATGCAGCACATGCTCGCGACCAAGGCAGGTCGCACACTTTCACGTACACACAACACACACTCGGGCCGCGCTCCCGAGCAAGGATAGGGAGCTCGAGCGTGGCCCTGTGCCTTGGCGTTGGCCGCGGGGTGCCTGCGTGGCTTGGCCTTGGCCGCGGGCCAGCATTTGGCCAAAATGTGAGCACACGGTCCTCACCGTTTCTTCGTATTCTTGGCCAAAAACTAAGATCCACACCTACCTTCCACTTCTTTCTCCGGTTTTGCCTGAATGGGATGAGTTGGCCCACCCGTTTGGGCACCCGTTCGCAGCCGGTTAGATGGCCGTAAAATGAGTTTCGGAGCTCGGAATTGGATTCCGTTTTCTCCCGCAACCGACTCCCACCAAACCAGACGACGCCAGCCCAAAATCCCACGCCGCCCCTGAAACGCGAAATTTGGCCACAATCCGTGTGCTATATCTCACGGATTTTGGCCTTTTCTGGCGGAAAAATGGGCGTAGGGCCTCCTGCATTATTTTTGCCATTTCTTCAAGTGGAAAGCAATACTTGCACCGTGAGGAGGCACCCGGCCCAGTTCTACCACAATCGGAGCAATTCGAGGGCACGTTTCGTCCCCTTTTCGCACCCCCGCACCCTCGGTAAATCTGCCATAAAACGAGGTTCGGACCTCGAAATGGACTCCCCTCTTTTCCGATGTTCGACTGTCGCACGTATCTAATGCATCACCCCAAAATCCCGCACCGCCCTGGAAACGCGAAAGTTGGCCAAGATGCGTGAGCGACAGCACACGGCCTTGGCCTTGGCCGCGGGGTGGCTGCGTGCCTAGGCCTTGCCAGCGGGGTGGCGGGGTGCCATGGCGTCGGCCTTGGCCACCGGGTGGCTGTGTTCCAAGGCCTCGGCCTTGGCCACCGGGTGGCTGTGTGCCAAGGCCTTGGCCGCCGGGTGGCTGGGTGCCAAGGCCTTGGCCGCGGGGTGGCTGCGTGCCAAGGCCTTGGCCGCGGGGTGGCTGCGTGCCTAGGCCTTGGCCGCGGGGTGGCTGCATGCCTAGGCCTCGGCCACGGGCTGGCTGGGTGCCATGGCTTTGGCCGCGGGGTGGACGCGTGCCTTGGCCTTGGCCACGGGGTGGCTACGTGCCTCGGCCTTGGCCTTGGCCGCGGGCTGGCTACGTGCCTTTCTCGAAATGCAGCATATGCTCGCGACCAAGGCAGGTCGCACACTCTCACGCACACACAACACACACTCGGGCCGCGCTCCCGAGGCAAGGATAGGGAGCTCGAGCGTGGCCCTGTGCCTTGCCGTTGGCCGCGGGGTGTTTGCGTGGGTTGGCCTTGGCAGCGGGCGAGCATTTGGCCAAAATGTGAGCACACGGTCCTCGCCGTTTTACCAAAAATTGAGATCCACACCTACCTTCCACTTCTTTCTCCGGTTTTGCCTGAATCGGACGAGTTGGCCCACCCGTTTGGGCACCCGTTCGCTGCAAGTAAGATGGCCGTAAAACGAGTTTCGGAGCTCGGAATTGGATTCCGTTTTCTCCCGCCACCGACTCCCACCAAACCCGACGACGCCAACCCAAAATACCACGCCGCCCCCGAAACACGAAATTTGGCCACAATCCGTGTCCTATATAGGTCACGGATTTTGGCCTTTTCTGGCGGAAAAATGGGCGCAGGGCCTCCCGCATTATTTTTGCCATTCCTTCGAGCGGAAAGCAGTACTTGCGCCGTGAGGAGGCCCCCGGCCCAGTTCTACCACAATCGGAGCAATTCGAGGGCACGTTTCGTCCCCTTTTCGCACCCCCGCACCCTTGGTAAATCGGCCGTAAAACGAGGTTCGGACCTCGAAATCGACTTCCCTCTTTTCCAACGCTCGACTGTCGCACGTATCTAATGCATCACCCCAAAATCCCGCACCGCCCCGGAAAAGCGAAAGTTGGGAAAATCCGTGAGCTACAGCACACGGCATTGGCCTTGGCTGCGGGGTGGCTGCGTGCCATGGCCTTGGCCTCGGCCTCGGGGTGGCTTCGTGCCTAGGCCTTGGCCGCGGGCTGGCTGGGTGCCCTGGCCTTGGCCGCGGGGTGGACGCGTGCCTTGGCCTTGGCCGCGGGGTGGCTGCGTGCCTCGGCCTTGGCCTTGGCCGCGGGGTGGCTGCGTGCCTCGGCCTTGGCCTTGGCCGCGGGCTGGCTCCGTGCCTTGCTCGAAATGCCGCACATGCTCGCGACCAAGGCAGGTCGCACACTCTCACGCACACACAACACACACTCGGGCCGTGCTCCCGGGGCAAGGATGGGGAGCTCGAGCGTGGCCCTGTGCCTTGCCGTTGGCCGCGGGGTGTTTGCGTGGCTTGGCCTTGGCCGCGGTCGAGCATTTGGCCAAAATGTGAGCACACGGTCCTCACCGTTTCTTCCTATTCTTGGAGAAAAAACTGATATCCACACCTACCTTCCACTTCTTTCTCCGGTTTTGCCTGAATCGGACGAGTTGGCCCACCCGTTTGGGCACCCATTCGCTGCCGGTAAGATGGCCGTAAAACGAGTTTCGGAGCTCGGAATTGGATTCCGTTTTCTCCCGCCACCGACTCCCACCAAACCCGACCACGCCAGCCCACAATCCCACGCCGCCCCCGAAACGCGAAATTAGCTCACGGAGTTTGGCCTTTTCTGGCGGAAAAATGGGCGCAGGGCCTCCCGCATTATTTTTGCCATTTCTTCGAGCGGAAAGCAATACTTGCGCCGTGAGGTGGCCCCCGGCCCAGTTCTACGACAATCAGACCAATTCGAGGGCACGTTTCGTCCCCTTTTCGCAGCCCCGCACCCTCGGTAAATCGGCCGTAAAATGAGGTTCGGACCTCGAAATCGACTCCCCTCTTTTCCGACGTTCGACTGTCGCACGTATCTAATGCATCACCCCAAAATCCCGCACCGCCCCGGAAACGCAAAAGTTGGCCAAGATCCGTGAGCGACAGCACACGGCCTTGCCCTTGGCCGCAGGGTGGCTGAGGGCCATGGCCTTGGCCTTGGCCTCGGGGTGCCTGCGTGCTATGGCGTTGGCCTTGGCCACCGGGTGGCTGTGTGCCAAGGCCTTGGCCGCGAGGTGGCTGCGTGCCATGGCCTTGGCCTTGGGTTCGGGGTGGCTGCGTACCAAGGCCTTGGCCACGGGCTGGCTGCGTGCCTAGGCCTTGGCCGCGGGCTGGCTGGGTGCCATGGCCTTGGCCGCGGGGTGGACGCGTGCCTTGGCCTTGGCCACGGGGTCGCTGCGTGCCTCGGCCTTGGACTTGGCCGCGGGCTGGCTCCGTGCCTTGCTCAAAATGCAGCACATGCTCGCGACCAAGGCAGGTCGCACACTTTCACGTACACACAACACACACTCGGGCCGCGCTCCCGAGGCAAGGATAGGGAGCTCGAGCGTGGCCCTGTGCCTTGGCGTTGGCCGCGGGGTGCCTGCGTGGCTTGGCCTTGGCCGCGGGCCAGCATTTGGCCAAAATGTGAGCACACGGTCCTCACCGTTTCTTCGTATTCTTGGCCAAAAACTAAGATCCACACCTACCTTCCACTTCTTTCTCCGGTTTTGCCTGAATGGGATGAGTTGGCCCACCCGTTTGGGCACCCGTTCGCAGCCGGTAAGATGGCCGTAAAATGAGTTTCGGAGCTCGGAATTGGATTCCGTTTTCTCCGCCACCGACTCCCACCAAACCCGACCACGCCAGCCCAAAATCCAATGCCGCCCCGAACGCGAAATTTGGCCACAATCCGTGTGCTATAGCTTACGGATTTTGGCCCTTTCTGGAAAAATGGCCTCAGGGCCTCCCGCATTATTTTCGCCATTTCTTCTACGAAAACAGTACTTGCGCCGTGGGGAGGCCCCCGGCCCAGTTCTACCACAATCGGACCAATTTGAGGGCACGTTTCATCCCCTTTTCGCATCCCCGCACCCTCGGTAAATCGGCCGTAAAATGAGGTTCGGACCTCGAAATCGACTCCCCTCTTTTCCGACGTTCGACTGTCGCACGTATCTAAAGCATCACCCCAAAATCCCGCACCGCCCGGAACGCGAAAGTTGGCCAAGATCCGTGAGCTACAGCACACGGCCTTGGCCTTGGCCATGGGTGGCTGCGTGCCATGCCCTTGGCCGCGGGGTGGCTGCGTGCCATGGCCTTGGCCGCGGGGTAGCTGCGGGCCATGGCCTCGGGTGGCTGTGTGCCATGGCCTTGGCCTCGGGGTGGCTGCGTGCCTCGGCCTTGGCCTTGGCCACGGGCTGGCTCCGTGCCTTGCTCGAAATGCAGCACATGCTCGCGACTAAGGCAGGTCGCACACTCTCACGCACACACAACACACTCGGGCCGCGCTCCCGAGGCAAGGATAGGAGCTCGAGGGTGGCCCCTTGCCTTGGCGTTGGCCGCGGGGTGGCTGCGAGGCTTGGCCTTGGCCGCGGGCGAGCATTTGGCCAAAATGTGAGCACACGGTCCTCGCCGTTTCTTCGTATTCTTGGACCAAAAACTGAGATCCACACCTACCTTCCACTTCTTTCTCCGGTTTTGCCTGAATCGGACGAGTTGGCCCACCCGTTTGGGCACCCGTTCGCTGCCGGTAAGATGGCCGTAAAACGAGTTTCGGAGCTCGGAATTGGATTCCGTTTTCTCCCGCCACCGACTCCCACCAAACCCGACCACGCCAGCCCAAAATCCAATGCCGCCCCCGAAACGCGAAATTTGGCCACAATCCGTGTGCTATAGCTTACGGATTTTGGCCTTTTCTGGCTGAAAAATGGCCTCAGGGCCTCCCGAATTATTTTCGCCATTTCTTCGTACGAAAACAGTACTTGCGCCGTGAGGAGGCCCCTGGCCCAATTCTACCACAATCGGACCAATTCGAGGGCACGTTTCATCCCCTTTTCGCACCCCCGCACCCTCGGTAAATCGGCCGTAAAATGAGGTTCGGACCTCGAAATCGACTCCCCTCTTTTCCGACGTTCGACTGTCGCACATATCTAATGCATCACCCCAAAATCCCGCACCGCCCCGGAAACGCGAAAGTTGGCCAAGATCCGTGAGCTACAGCACACGGCCTTGGCCTTGGCCGCGGGGTGGCTGCGTGCCATGCCCTTGGCCGCGGGGTGGCTGCGTGCCATGCCCTTGGCGGGGTAGCTGCGGGCCATGGCCTCGGGTGGCTGTGTGCCATGGCCTTGGCCACGGGTGGCTGCGTCCTCGGCCTTGGCCTTGGCCGCTGGCTGGCTCCGTGCCTTGCTCGAAATGCAGCACATGCTCGCGACCAAGGCAGGTCGCACACTCTCACGCACACACAACACACACTCGGGCCGCGCTCCCGAGGCAAGGATAGGGAGCTCGAGAGTGGCCCCTTGCCTTGGCGTTGGCGCGGGGTGGCTGCCGGGCTTGGCCTTGGCCGCGGGCGAGCATTTGGCCAAAATGTGAGCACACGGTCCTCGCCGTTTCTTCGTATTCTTGGACCAAAAACTGAGATCCACACCTACCTTCCACTTCTTTCTCCGGTTTTGCCTGAATCGGACGAGTTGGCCCACCCGTTTGGGCACCCGTTCGCTGCCGGTAAGATGGCCGTAAAACGAGTTTCGGAGCTCGGAATTGGATTCCGTTTTCTCCCGCCACCGACTCCCACCAAACCCGACCACGCCAGCCCAAAATCCAATGCCGCCCCCGAAACGCGAAATTTGGCCACAATCCGTGTGCTATAGCTTACGGATTTTGGCCTTTTCTGGCTGAAAAATGGCCTCAGGGCCTCCCGCATTATTTTCGCCATTTCTTCGTACGAAAACAGTACTTGCGCCGTGAGGAGGCCCCTGGCCCAGTTCTACCACAATCGGACCAATTCGAGGGCACGTTTCATCCCCTTTTCGCACCCCCGCACCCTCGGTAAATCGGCCGTAAAATGAGGTTCGGACCTCGAAATCGACTCCCCTCTTTTCCGACGTTCGACTGTCGCACATATCTAATGCATCACCCCAAAATCCCGCACCGCCCCGGAAACGCGAAAGTTGGCCAAGATCCGTGAGCTACAGCACACGGCCTTGGCCTTGGCCGCGGGGTGGCTGCGTGCCATGCCCTTGGCCGCGGGGTGGCTGCGGGCCATGGCCTCGGGGTGGCTGTGTGCCATGGCCTTGGCCACGGGGTGGCTCCGTGCCTCGGCCTTGGCCTTGGCCGCGGGCTGGCTCCGTGCCTTGCTCGAAATGCAGCACATGCTCGCGACCAAGGCAGGTCGCACACTCTCACGCACACACAACACACACTCGGGCCGCGCTCCCGAGGCAAGGATAGGGAGCTCGAGGGTGGCCCCTTGCCTTGGCGTTGGCCGCGGGGTGGCTGCGAGGCTTGGCCTTGGCCGCGGGCGAGCATTTGGCCAAAATGTGAGCACACGGTCCTCGCCGTTTCTTCGTATTCTTGGACCAAAAACTGAGATCCACACCTACCTTCCACTTCTTTCTCCGGTTTTGCCTGAATCGGACGAGTTGGCCCACCCGTTTGGGCACCCGTTCGCTGCCGGTAAGATGGCCGTAAAACGAGTTTCAGAGCTCGGAATTGGATTCCGTTTTCTCCCGCCACCGACTCCCACCAAACCCAACGACGCCAGCCCAAAATGCCACGCCGCCCCCAAAACCCGAAATTTGGCCACAATCCGTGTGCTATAGCTCATGGATTTTGGCCTTTTCCTGGGGAAAAATGTGCGCAGGGCCTCCCGCATTATTTTCGCCATTTCTTTGTACGAAAACAGTACTTGCGCCGTGAGGAGGCCCCCGGCCCAGTTCTACCACAATCGGACCAATTCGCGGGCACGTTTCGACCCCATTTCGCACCCCCGCATCCTCGGTAAATCGGCCGTAGAACGAGGTTCGGACCTCGAAATCGACTCCCCTCTTTTCCTACGCACGACTGTCGTACGTATCTAATGCATCACCCTAAAATCCCGTACCGCCCCGGAAACGCGAAAGTTGGGAAAATCCGTGAGCTACAGCACACGGCATTGGCCTTGGCTGCGGGGTGGCTGCGTGCCATGGCCTTGGCCTCGGCCTCGGGGTGGCTTCGTGCCTAGGCCTTGGCCGCGGGCTGGCTGGGTGCCCTGGCCTTGGCCGCGGGGTGGACGCGTGCCTTGGCCTTGGCCGCGGGGTGGCTGCGTGCCTCGGCCTTGGCCTTGGCCGCGGGGTGGCTGCGTGCCTCGGCCTTGGCCTTGGCCGCGGGGTGGCTGCGTGCCTCGGCCTTGGCCTTGGCCGCGGGCTGGCTCCGTGCCTTGCTCGAAATGCCGCACATGCTCGCGACCAAGGCAGGTCGCACACTCTCACGCACACACAACACACACTCGGGCCGCGCTCCCGGGGCAAGGATGGGGAGCTCGAGCGTGGCCCTGTGCCTTGCCGTTGGCCGCGGGGTGTTTGCGTGGCTTGGCCTTGGCCGCGGTCGAGCATTTGGCCAAAATGTGAGCACACGGTCCTCACCGTTTCTTCCTATTCTTGGAGAAAAAACTGATATCCACACCTACCTTCCACTTCTTTCTCCGGTTTTGCCTGAATCGGACGAGTTGGCCCACCCGTTTGGGCACCCATTCGCTGCCGGTAAGATGGCCGTAAAACGAGTTTCGAGCTCGGAATTGATTCCGTTTTCTCCCGCCACCGACTCCCACCAAACCCGACCACGCCAGCCCACAATCCCACGCCGCCCCCGAAACGCGAAATTAGCTCACGGAGTTTGGCCTTTTCTGGCGGAAAAATGGGCGCAGGGCCTCCCGCATTATTTTTGCCATTTCTTCGAGCGGAAAGCAATACTTGCGCCGTGAGGTGGCCCCCGGCCCAGTTCTACGACAATCAGACCAATTCGAGGGCACGTTTCGTCCCCTTTTCGCAGCCCCGCACCCTCGGTAAATCGGCCGTAAAATGAGGTTCGGACCTCGAAATCGACTCCCCTCTTTTCCGACGTTCGACTGTCGCACGTATCTAATGCATCACCCCAAAATCCCGCACCGCCCCGGAAACGCAAAAGTTGGCCAAGATCCGTGAGCGACAGCACACGGCCTTGCCCTTGGCCGCAGGGTGGCTGAGGGCCATGGCCTTGGCCTTGGCCTCGGGGTGCCTGCGTGCTATGGCGTTGGCCTTGGCCACCGGGTGGCTGTGTGCCAAGGCCTTGGCCGCGAGGTGGCTGCGTGCCATGGCCTTGGCCTTGGGTTCGGGGTGGCTGCGTACCAAGGCCTTGGCCACGGGCTGGCTGCGTGCCTAGGCCTTGGCCGCGGGCTGGCTGGGTGCCATGGCCTTGGCCGCGGGGTGGACGCGTGCCTTGGCCTTGGCCACGGGGTCGCTGCGTGCCTCGGCCTTGGACTTGGCCGCGGGCTGGCTCCGTGCCTTGCTCAAAATGCAGCACATGCTCGCGACCAAGGCAGGTCGCACACTTTCACGTACACACAACACACACTCGGGCCGCGCTCCCGAGGCAAGGATAGGGAGCTCGAGCGTGGCCCTGTGCCTTGGCGTTGGCCGCGGGGTGCCTGCGTGGCTTGGCCTTGGCCGCGGGCCAGCATTTGGCCAAAATGTGAGCACACGGTCCTCACCGTTTCTTCGTATTCTTGGCCAAAAACTAAGATCCACACCTACCTTCCACTTCTTTCTCCGGTTTTGCCTGAATGGGATGAGTTGGCCCACCCGTTTGGGCACCCGTTCGCAGCCGGTAAGATGGCCGTAAAATGAGTTTCGGAGCTCGGAATTGGATTCCGTTTTCTCCCGCCACCGACTCCCACCAAACCCGACCACGCCAGCCCAAAATCCAATGCCGCCCCCGAAACGCGAAATTTGGCCACAATCCGTGTGCTATAGCTTACGGATTTTGGCCTTTTCTGGCGGAAAAATGGCCTCAGGGCCTCCCGCATTATTTTCGCCATTTCTTCGTACGAAAACAGTACTTGCGCCGTGAGGAGGCCCCTGGCCCAGTTCTACCACAATCGGACCAATTCGAGGGCACGTTTCATCCCCTTTTCGCACCCCCGCACCCTCGGTAAATCGGCCGTAAAATGAGGTTCGGACCTCGAAATCGACTCCCCTCTTTTCCGACGTTCGACTGTCGCACGTATCTAATGCATCACCCCAAAATCCCGCACCGCCCCGGAAACGCGAAAGTTGGCCAAGATCCGTGAGCTACAGCACACGGCCTTGGCCTTGGCCGCGGGGTGGCTGCGTGCCATGCCCTTGGCCGCGGGGTGGCTGCGTGCCATGCCCTTGGCCGCGGGGTAGCTGCGGGCCATGGCCTCGGGGTGGCTGTGTGCCATGGCCTTGGCCACGAAGTGGCTGCGTCCTCGGCCTTGGCCTTGGCCGCGGGCTGGCTCCGTGCCTTGCTCGAAATGCAGCACATGCTCGCGACCAAGGCAGGTCGCACACTCTCACGCACACACAACACACACTCGGGCCGCGCTCCCGAGGCAAGGATAGGGAGCTCGAGGGTGGCCCCTTGCCTTGGCGTTGGCCGCGGGGTGGCTGCGAGGCTTGGCCTTGGCCGCGGGCGAGCATTTGGCCAAAATGTGAGCACACGGTCCTCGCCGTTTCTTCGTATTCTTGGACCAAAAACTGAGATCCACACCTACCTTCCACTTCTTTCTCCGGTTTTGCCTGAATCGGACGAGTTGGCCCACCCGTTTGGGCACCCGTTCGCTGCCGGTAAGATGGCCGTAAAACGAGTTTCGGAGCTCGGAATTGGATTCCGTTTTCTCCCGCCACCGACTCCCACCAAACCCGACCACGCCAGCCCAAAATCCAATGCCGCCCCCGAAACGCGAAATTTGGCCACAATCCGTGTGCTATAGCTTACGGATTTTGGCCTTTTCTGGCTGAAAAATGGCCTCAGGGCCTCCCGAATTATTTTCGCCATTTCTTCGTACGAAAACAGTACTTGCGCCGTGAGGAGGCCCCTGGCCCAATTCTACCACAATCGGACCAATTCGAGGGCACGTTTCATCCCCTTTTCGCACCCCCGCACCCTCGGTAAATCGGCCGTAAAATGAGGTTCGGACCTCGAAATCGACTCCCCTCTTTTCCGACGTTCGACTGTCGCACATATCTAATGCATCACCCCAAAATCCCGCACCGCCCCGGAAACGCGAAAGTTGGCCAAGATCCGTGAGCTACAGCACACGGCCTTGGCCTTGGCCGCGGGGTGGCTGCGTGCCATGCCCTTGGCCGCGGGGTGGCTGCGTGCCATGCCCTTGGCCGCGGGGTAGCTGCGGGCCATGGCCTCGGGGTGGCTGTGTGCCATGGCCTTGGCCACGGGGTGGCTGCGTCCTCGGCCTTGGCCTTGGCCGCGGGCTGGCTCCGTGCCTTGCTCGAAATGCAGCACATGCTCGCGACCAAGGCAGGTCGCACACTCTCACGCACACACAACACACACTCGGGCCGCGCTCCCGAGGCAAGGATAGGGAGCTCGAGGGTGGCCCCTTGCCTTGGCGTTGGCCGCGGGGTGGCTGCGAGGCTTGGCCTTGGCCGCGGGCGAGCATTTGGCCAAAATGTGAGCACACGGTCCTCGCCGTTTCTTCGTATTCTTGGACCAAAAACTGAGATCCACACCTACCTTCCACTTCTTTCTCCGGTTTTGCCTGAATCGGACGAGTTGGCCCACCCGTTTGGGCACCCGTTCGCTGCCGGTAAGATGGCCGTAAAACGAGTTTCGGAGCTCGGAATTGGATTCCGTTTTCTCCCGCCACCGACTCCCACCAAACCCGACCACGCCAGCCCAAAATCCAATGCCGCCCCCGAAACGCGAAATTTGGCCACAATCCGTGTGCTATAGCTTACGGATTTTGGCCTTTTCTGGCTGAAAAATGGCCTCAGGGCCTCCCGCATTATTTTCGCCATTTCTTCGTACGAAAACAGTACTTGCGCCGTGAGGAGGCCCCTGGCCCAGTTCTACCACAATCGGACCAATTCGAGGGCACGTTTCATCCCCTTTTCGCACCCCCGCACCCTCGGTAAATCGGCCGTAAAATGAGGTTCGGACCTCGAAATCGACTCCCCTCTTTTCCGACGTTCGACTGTCGCACATATCTAATGCATCACCCCAAAATCCCGCACCGCCCCGGAAACGCGAAAGTTGGCCAAGATCCGTGAGCTACAGCACACGGCCTTGGCCTTGGCCGCGGGGTGGCTGCGGGCCATGGCCTCGGGGTGGCTGTGTGCCATGGCCTTGGCCACGGGGTGGCTCCGTGCCTCGGCCTTGGCCTTGGCCGCGGGCTGGCTCCGTGCCTTGCTCGAAATGCAGCACATGCTCGCGACCAAGGCAGGTCGCACACTCTCACGCACACACAACACACACTCGGGCCGCGCTCCCGAGGCAAGGATAGGGAGCTCGAGGGTGGCCCCTTGCCTTGGCGTTGGCCGCGGGGTGGCTGCGAGGCTTGGCCTTGGCCGCGGGCGAGCATTTGGCCAAAATGTGAGCACACGGTCCTCGCCGTTTCTTCGTATTCTTGGACCAAAAACTGAGATCCACACCTACCTTCCACTTCTTTCTCCGGTTTTGCCTGAATCGGACGAGTTGGCCCACCCGTTTGGGCACCCGTTCGCTGCCGGTAAGATGGCCGTAAAACGAGTTTCAGAGCTCGGAATTGGATTCCGTTTTCTCCCGCCACCGACTCCCACCAAACCCAACGACGCCAGCCCAAAATGCCACGCCGCCCCCAAAACCCGAAATTTGGCCACAATCCGTGTGCTATAGCTCATGGATTTTGGCCTTTTCCTGGGGAAAAATGTGCGCAGGGCCTCCCGCATTATTTTCGCCATTTCTTTGTACGAAAACAGTACTTGCGCCGTGAGGAGGCCCCCGGCCCAGTTCTACCACAATCGGACCAATTCGCGGGCACGTTTCGACCCCATTTCGCACCCCCGCATCCTCGGTAAATCGGCCGTAGAACGAGGTTCGGACCTCGAAATCGACTCCCCTCTTTTCCTACGCACGACTGTCGTACGTATCTAATGCATCACCCTAAAATCCCGTACCGCCCCGGAAACGCGAAAGTTGGCTAAGATCCGTGAGCTACAGCACACGGCCTTGGCCTTGGCCTTGGCACCCAGCCACCCCACGGACAAGGCCAAGCCCATGGCAGCCAGCCACCCCGCGGCTAAGGCCAAGGCCAAGGCCATGGCACCCAGCCACCCCGCGGCCAAAGCCAAGGACTTGGCACCCAGCCACCCCGCGGCCAAGGCCTAGGCACGCAGCCACCCCGCGGCCAACGCCAAGGCACAGGGCCACGCTCGAGCTCCCTATCCTTGCCCCGGGAGCCCGGCGCAAGTTTGTGTTGTGTGTGCGCGAGAGTCTGCGACGTGCCTTGGTTGCGAGCATGTGCTGCATTTCGAGTAAGGCACGCAGCCAGCCCGCCGCCAAAGCCAAGGCACGCAGCCACCCCGCGGCCAAGGCCGAGGCCATGGCACCCAGCCACCCCACGGACAAGGCCAAGCCCATGGCAGCCAGCCACCCCGCGGCTAAGGCCAAGGCCAAGGCCATGGCACCCAGCCACCCCGCGGCCAAAGCCAAGGACTTGGCACCCAGCCACCCCGCGGCCAAGGCCTAGGCACGCAGCCACCCCGCGGCCAACGCCAAGGCACAGGGCCACGCTCGAGCTCCCTATCCTTGCCTCGGGAGCGCGGCCGGAGTGTGTGTTGTGTGTGCGTGAGTGTCCGACCTCCCTTGGACGCGAGCATGTGCAGCATTTCGAGCAAGGCAAGGTACCAGCCCGCGGCCAAGGCCGAGGCACGCAGCCACCCGGTGCCCAAGGCCAAGGCACGCGTCCACCCCGTGGCCAAGGCCATGGCACCCACCCAGCCCGCGGCCAAGGCCATGGCACCCAGCCAGCCCGCGGCCAAGGCCTAGGCACGCAGACAGCCCGAGGCCAAGGCCTTGGCACGCAGCCAACCCGAGGCCAAGGCCAAGGCCATGGCACGCAGCCACCCCGCGGCCAAGGCCAAGGCCATGGCACGCAGCCACCCCGCGGCCAAGGCCAAGGCCATGGCACGCAGCCACCCCGCGGCCAAGGCAAAGGCCGTGTGCTGTAGCTCACGGATCTTGGCCAACTTTCGCGTTTCCGGGGCGGTGCGGGATTTTGGGGTGATGCATTAGATACGTGCGACAGTCGAGCGTCGGGAAAGAGGGGAGTCGATTTCGTGGTCCGAACCTCGTTTTACGGCCGATTTACCGAGAGTGCGGGGGTGCGAAAAGGGGACGAAACGTGCCCTCGAATTGGTCCGATTCTGGTAGAACTAGGCCGGGGGCCTCCTCACGGCGCAAGTACTGTTTTCCGCTCGAAGAAATGGCGAAAATAATGCGGGAGGCCCTGCGCCCATTTTTCCCCCGGAAAAGGCCAAAATCCGTGAGCTATAGCACACGGATTATGCCCAAATTTCGCGTTTCGGGGGCGGCATGGGATTTTGGGCGGACGTCGTCGGGTTTGGTGGGAGTCGGTGGTGGGAGAAAACGGAATCCAATTCCGAGCTCCGAAACTCGTTTAACGGCCATTTTACCGCCAGAGAACGGGTTCCCAAACGGGTGGGCCAACTCGTCCGATTCAGGCAAAACCGGAGAAAGAAGTGGAAGGTAGGTGTGGATCTCAGTTTTTGTCCAAGAATACGAAGAAACGCCGAGGACCGTGTGCTCACATTTTGGCCAAATGCTCGCCCGCGGCCAAGGCACGCGGCCACCACGCGGCCAAGGCACGCGGCCACCCCGCGGCCAAGGCACGCGGCCACCACGCGGCCAAGGCACGCGGCCACCCCGCGGCCAAGGCCAAGGCACAGGGCCACGCTCGAGCTCCCTATCCTTGCCCCAGGAGCCCGGCCCAAGTTTGTGTTGTGTGTGCGCGAGAGTCTGCGACGTGCCTTGGTCGCGAGCATGTGCTGCATTTCGAGCAAGGCACACAGCCAGCCCGCCGCCAAAGCCAAGGCACGCAGCCACCCCGCGGCCAAGGCCGAGGCCATGGCACCCAGCCACCCCACGGACAAGGCCAAGGCCATGGCACCCAGCCACCCCGTGGCTAAGGCCAAGGCCATGGCACCCAGCCACCCCGCGGCCAAAGCCAAGGACTTGGCCCCCAGCCACCTCGCCGCAAAGGCCTAGGCACGCAGCCACCCCGAGGCCAAGGCCAAGGCCATGGCACCCAGCCACCCCGCGGCTAAGGCCAAGGCCATGGCACCCAGCCACCCTGCGGCCAAAGCCAAGGACTTGGCACCCAGCCACCCCGCGGCCAAGGCCTAGGCACGCAGCCACCCCGCGGCCAAGGCCAAGGCCATGGCACCCAGCCACCCCACAGCCAAGGCCGAGGCACGCAGCCACCCCGCGGCCAAGGCCAAGGCCATGGCACCCAGCCACGCCGTTGCCAAGGCCTAGGCACGTAGCCACCCGGCGGCCAAGGCCGTGTGCTGTAGCTCACGGATCTTGGCCAACTTTCGCGTTTCCGGGGCGGTGCGGGATTTTGGGGTGATGCATTAGATACGTACGACAGTCGAACGTCGGAGAAGACGGGAGTCGATTCCGAGGTCCGAACCTCGTTTTACGGCAGATTTACCGAACGTGCGGGGGTGCGAAAAGGGGACGAAACGTGCCCGCGAATTGGTCCGCTTGTGGTAGAACTGGGCCGGGGGCCTCCTCACGGTGGTAGTACTGTTTTGCGCTTGAAGAAATGGCGAAAATAATGCGGGAGGCCCTGCTCCAATTTTTCCGCCCGAAAAGGCCAAAATCCGTGAGCTGTAGCACACGGATTGCGGCCAAATTTCGAGTTTCGGGGGCGGCGTGGGATTTTTGGCTGGCGTGGTCGGGTTTGGTGGGAGTCGGTGGCGGGAGAAAACGGAATGCAATTCCGAGCTCCGAAACCCGTTTAACGGCCATTTTACCGCCAGAGAACGGGTTCCCAAACGGGTGGGCCAACTCGTCCGATTCAGGCAAAACCGGAGAAAGAAGTGGAAGGTAGGTGTGGATCTCAGTTTTTGTCCAAGAATACGAAGAACGCCGAGGACCGTGTGCTCACATTTTGGCCAAATGCTCGCCCGCGGCCAAGGCACGCGGCCACCACGCGGCCAAGGCACGCGGCCACCCCGCGGCCAAGGCATGCGGCCACCCCGCGGCCAAGGCCAAGGCACAGGGCCACGCTCGAGCTCCCTATCCTTGCCCCGGGAGCCCGGCGCAAGTTTGTGTTGTTTGTGCGCGAGAGTCTGCGACGTGCCTTGGTCGCGAGCATGTGCTGCATTTCGAGTAAGGCACGCAGCCAGCCCGCCGCCAAAGCCAAGGCACGCAGCCACCCCGCGGCCAAGGCCGAGGCCATGGCACCCAGCCACCCCACGGACAAGGCCAAGCCCATGGCACCCAGCCACCCCGCGGCTAAGGCCAAGGCCAAGGCCATGGCACCCAGCCACCCCGCGGCCAAAGCCAAGGACTTGGCACCCAGCCACCCCGCGGCCAAAGCCAAGGACTTGGCACCCAGCCACCCCGCGGCCAAGGCCTAGGCACGCAGCCACCCCGCGGCCAACGCCAAGGAACAGGGCCACGCTCGAGCTCCCTATCCTTGCCTCGGGAGCGCGGCCGGAGTGTGTGTTGTGTGTGCGTGAGTGTCCGACCTCCCTTGGTCGCGAGCATGTGCTGCATTTCGAGCAAGGCACGGTACCAGCCCGCGGCCAAGGCCAAGGCCGAGGCACGCAGCCACCCGGTGGCCAAGGCCAAGGCACGCGTCCACCCCGCGGCCAAGGCCATGGCACCCACCCAGCCCGCGGCCAAGGCCATGGCACCCAGCCAGCCCGCGGCCAAGGCCTAGGCACGCAGACAGCCCGAGGCCAAGGCCTTGGCACGCAGCCACCCCGAGGCCAAGGCCAAGGCCATGGCACGCAGCCACCCCGCGGCCATGGCCAAGGCCATGGCACGCAGCCACCCCGCGGCCAAGGCCAAGGCCATGGCACGCAGCCACCCCGCGGCCAAGGCCAAGGCCGTGTGCTGTAGCTCACGGATCTTGGCCAACTTTCGCGTTTACGGGGCGGTGCGGGATTTTGGGGTGATGCATTAGATACGTGCGACAGTCGAGCGTCGGGAAAGAGGGGAGTCGATTTCGTGGTCCGAACCTCGTTTTACGGCCGATTTACCGAGAGTGCGGGGGTGCGAAAAGGGGACGAAACGTGCCCTCGAATTGGTCCGATTCTGGTAGAACTAGGCCGGGGGCCTCCTCACGGCGCAAGTACTGTTTTCCGCTCGAAGAAATGGCGAAAATAATGCGGGAGGCCCTGCGCCCATTTTTCCCCCGGAAAAGGCCAAAATCCGTGAGCTATAGCACACGGATTGTGCCCAAATTTCGCGTTTCGGGGGCGGCGTGGGATTTTGGGCGGACGTCGTCGGGTTTGGTGGGAGTCGGTGGTGGGAGAAAACGGAATCCAATTCCGAGCTCCGAAACTCGTTTTACGGCCATCTTACCGGCAGCGAACGGGTGACCAAACGGGTGGGCCAACTCGTCCGATTCAGGCTAAACCGGAGAAAGAAGTGGAAGGTAGGTGTGGATCTCAGTTTTTGGTCCAAGAATACGAAGAAACGGCGAGGACCGTGCGCTCACATTTTGGCCAAATGCTTGCCCGCTGCCAACGCCAAGGCACAGGGTCACGCTGGAGCTCCCTATCCTTGCCTCGGGAGCACGGCCCGAGTGTGTGTTGTGTGTGCGTTAGAGTGTGCGACTTGCCTTGGTCGCGAGCATGTGCTGCATTTCAAGCAAGGCACGGAGCCAGCCCGCGGCCAAGGCCAAGGCCGAGGCACGCAGCCTCCCCGTGGCCAAGGCCGAGGCACGCAGCCTCCCCGTGGCCAAGGCCAAGGCATGCGTCCACCCGGCGTCCAAGGCCATGGAACCCAGCCAGCCCGCGGCCAAGGCCATGGCACCCAGCCTGGCCCCGGCCAAGGCCTTGGCACACAGCCACCCGGTGGCCAAGGCCAAGGCTATGGGACGCAGCCACCCCGAGGCCAAGGCCAAGGCCAAGGCCGTGTGCTGTAGCTCACGGATCTTGGCCAACTTTCGCGTTTCCGGGACGGTGCGGGATTTTGTGGTGATGCATTAGATACGTACGACAGTCGAACGTCGGAAAAGAGGGGAGTCGATTTCGAGGTCCGAATCTCGTTTTACGGCCGATTTACCGAGGGTGCGGGGGTGCGAAAAGGGGACGAAACGTGCCCTCGAATTGGTCCGATTATGGTAGAACCGGGCCGGGGGCCTCCTCACGGCGCAAGTACTGCTTTCCGCTCGAAGACATGGCAAAAATAATGCGGGAGGCCCCGCGCCCATTTTTCCGCCGGAAAAGGCCAAAATCCGTGAGCTATAGCACACAGATTGTGGCCAAATTTCGTGTTTCGGGGGCTGCATGGGATTTTGGGCTGGCGTCATCGGGATTGGTGGGAGTCGGTGGCGGGAGAAAACAGAATCCAATTCCGAGCTCCGAAACTCGTTTTACGGCCATCTTACCGGCAGCGAACGGGTGCCCAAATGGGTGGGCCAACTCGTTCGATTCAGGCAAAATCGGAGAAAGAAGTGGAAGGTAGGTGTGGATCTCAGTTTTTGATCCAAGAATACGAAGAAACGGCGAGCACCGTGTGCTCACATTTTGGCCAAATGCTCGCCCGCGGCCAAGGCCAAGCCACGCAGCCACCCCGCGGCCAACGCCAAGGCACAGGGCCACGCTCGAGCTCCCTATCCTTGCCTCGGGAGCGCGGCCGGAGTGTGTGTTGTGTGTGCGTGAGAGTGTGCGACCTGCCTTGGTCGCGAGCATGTGTTGCATTTCGAGCAAGGCACGGAGCCAGCCCGCGGCCAAGGCCAAGGCCGAGGCACGCAGCCACCCCGTGGCCAAGGCCAAGGCACGTGTCCACCCCGCGATCAAGGCCATGGCACCCAGCCAGCCCGCGGCCAAGGCCTTGGCACACAGCCACCCGGTGGCCAAGGCCGTGTGCTGTATCTCACGGATCTTGGCCAACTTTCGCGTTTCCGGGGCGGTGCAGGATTTTAGGGTGATGCATTAGATACGTGCGACAGTCGAGCGTTGGAAAAGAGGGGAGTCGATTTCGAGGTCGGAACCTCGTTTTACAGCCGATTTACCGAGGGTGCGGGGGTGCGAAAAGGGGACGAAACGTGCCCTCGAATTGGTCCGATTGTGGTAGAACTGGGCCGGGGGCCTCCTCACGGCGCAAGTACTGTTTTCCGCTCGAAGAAATGGCGAAAATAATGCGGGAGGCTCTGCACCCATCTTTCCCCCGGAAAAGGCCAAAATGCGTGAGCTATAGCATACGGATTGTGGCCAAATTTTGCGTTTCGGGGGCGGCGTGGGATTTTTGACTGGCGTCGTCGGGTTTGGTGGGAGTCGGTGGCGGGAGAAAACGGAATCCAATTCCGAGCTCCGAAACTCATTTTACGGCCATCTTACCGGCAGCGAACGGGTGCCCAAACGGGTGGGCCAACTCGTCCGATTCAGGAAAAACCGGAGAAAGAAGTGGAAGGTACGTGTGGATCTCAGTTTTTGGTCCAAGAATACGAAGAAACGGCGAGGACCGTGTGCTCACATTTTGGCCAAATGCTCGCCCGCGGCCAAGGCCAAGCCACGCAGCCACCCCGCGGCCAACGCCAAGGCACAGGGCCACGCTCGAGCTCCCTATCCTTGCCTCGGGAGCGCGGCGAGAGTGTGTTATGTGTTCGTGATAGTGTGCGACCTGCCTTGGTCGCGAGCATATGCTGCATTTCGAGAAAGGCACGTAGCCAGCCCGTGGCCAAGGCCAAGGCCGAGGCACGCAGCCACCCCGTGGCCAAGGCCTAGGCACGCGTCCACCCCGCGGCCAAGCCTAGGCACGCAACCACCCCGTGGCCAAGGCCTTGGCACACAGCCACCCGGTGCCCAATGCCAAGGCCATGGCACCCAGCCACCCCGCGGCCAAGGCCTAGGCACGCAGCCACCCCGCGGCCAAGGCCTAGGCACGCAGCCACCCCGCGGCCAAGGCCAAGGCCGTGTGCTGTCGCTCACGGATCTTGGCCAACTTTCGCGTTTCCGGGCGGTGCGTGATTTTGGGGTGATGCATTAGATACGTGCGATATTCGAACATCGGAAAGGAGGGGAGTCGATTTCGAGGTCCGAACCTCGTTTTACGGCCGATTTACCGAGGGTGCGGGGGTGCGAAAAGGGGACGAAACGTGCCCTCGAATTGGTCCGATTGTGGTAGAACTGGGCCGGGGGCCTCCTCACGGCGCAAGTACTGCTTTCCGCTCGAAGAAATGGCAAAAATAATGCGGGAGGCCCTGCGCCCATTTTTCCGCCAGAAAAGGCCAAAATCCGTGAGCTATAGCACAAGGGTTGTGGCCAAAATTCGCGTTTCGGGGGCGGCGTGGGATTTTGGGCTGGCGTGGTCGGGTTTGGTGGGAGTCAGTGGCGTGAGAAAACGGAATCCAATTCCGAGCTCCGAAACTCGTTTTACGGCCATCTTACCAGCAGCGGGGCTGGCTGCGTGCCTTGGCCATGGCCGAAATGCAGCACATGCTTGCTGCCAAGGCACAGAGCGCCGCACTCGGGAAAAATAGCCACAAAACGAGTTTCGGAGCCCCGAATCGGCTTCCGCTCTCTCCCGCGGTGAACCCCCACCAATACGGACAACACCAGCCGAAAATCCCACGCCGCCACGGAAATGCGAAATTTGGCCGCAATCCGTGTGATATGGCTCACGGATTTTGGCCATTTCGGGGGAAACATGGGCCCAGGGCCTCCAGCGTCTTGTTCGCCATTTCTTCGAGCGGAAAAGAGTACTTGGAGCGTGAGGAGGCCCCCGGCCAAGCTCTGCCACAATCGGAACAATTCGCGGGCACGTTTCGTCCCCTTTTCGCACCCCGCACGTTCGGTTAATCGGCCGTAAAGCGGGGTTCGGACCTCGGAATCGACTCCCGTCTTTTCCGACGTTTGACTGTCGCACGTATCTAATGCATAACCCCAAAATCCCGCACTGCCCCGAAAACAAGAAAGTTGGCCCAGATCCGTGAGCTACAGTGCACGGTCTTTGGCCATTTTGGCCCGAAAAATGGGGCCTGGAGCATCCGCGCTGTTTGAACAACTTTTCAGTCCCGTAAGATAACTTCAGTCGAAATACGTCACCTCCTAAAATTTCGGCCCAAACAAAGTCGGACAGACGCTTGGGCCCCGTCCGGTTTCTGCATTGGCCGTGGATGCCGCGCGCGGGCGGGTTGCTTGCCTTGGCCCCGGCCGCGGGGTGGTTGGGAGCCTTGGCCTTGGCTGCGGGGTGGCTGCGTGCCTAGGCCTTCGCCGCGGGCTGGCTGGGTGCCTTGGCCTTGGCCGCGGGGTGGCTGCGTGCCTAGGTGTTGGCCTTGGCCGCAGGGCTGACTGCGTGCCTTGGCCTTGGCCGAAATGCAGCACATGCTTGCGGCCAAGGCACAGAGCGCCGCACTCGGGAAAAATAGCCACAAAACGAGTTTCGGAGCCCGGAATCGGCTTCCGCTTTCTCCCGTGGCGAACCCCTGCCAATACCGACAACACCAGCTGAAAATCCCACGCCGCCACGGAAACGCGAAATTTCGCCGCAATCCGTGTGCTATAGTTCACGGATTTTGGCCATTACGGGGGAAACATGGGCCCAGGGCCCCCCGCGTCTTGTTCGCCATTTCTTCGAGCGGAAAATAGTACTTGGATCGTGAGGAGGCCCCCGGCCCTGCTCTGCCACAATCAGAACAATTCGCGGGCACGTTTCGTCCCCTTTTCGCCCCCCGCACGTTCGGTTAATCGGCCGTAAAACGGGGTTCGGACATCGGAATCGACTCCCGTCTTTTCCGACGTTTGACTGTCGCACGTATCTATTGCATAACCCCAAAATCCCGCACCGCCCCGAAAACAAGAAAGTTGGCCCAGATCCGTGAGCTACAGCGCACGGTCTTTGGCCATTTTGGCCGGAAAAATGGGTCCCGGAGCATCCGCGCTGTTTGAACAACTTTTCAGTCCCGTAAGATAACTTCAGTCGAAATACGTCACCTCCTAAAATTTCGGCCCAAAAAAAGTCAGACAGACGCTTGGGCCCCGCCCGGTTTATGCATTGGCCGTGGATGCCGCGCGCGGGCGGGTTGCTTGCCTTGGCCCCGGCCGCGGGGTGGTTGGGAGCCTTGGCCTTGGCCGCGTGGTGGCTGCGTGCCTAGGCCTTCACCGCGGTCTGGCTGGCTGCCTTGGCCTTGGCCTTGGCCGCCGGGTGGCTGTGTGCCTAGGCGTTGGCCTTGGCCGCAGGGCTGGCTGCGTGACTTGGCCTTGGCCGAAATGCAGCACATGCTTGCGGCCAAGGCACAGAGCGGCGCTCTCGAGAAAAATAGCCACAAAAAGAGTTTCGGAGCCCGGAATCGGCTTCCGCACTCTCCCGCGGCGAACCCCCACCAATACCGACAACACCAGCCGAAAATCCCATGCCGCCAGGGAGACGCGAAATTTGGCCGCAATCCGTGTGCTATAACTCACGGATTTTGGCCATTTCGGGGGAAACATGGGCGAAGGGCCCCCCGCGTTTGTTCGCCATTTCTTCGAGCGGAAAAGAGTACTTGGAGCGTGAGGAGGCCGCCGGCCCAGCTCTGCCACAATCGGAACAATTCGCGGGCACGTTTCGTCCCCTTTTCGCACCCCGCACGTTCGGTTAATCGGCCGTAAAATGGGGTTCGGACCTCGGAATCGACTCCCGTCTTTTCCGACGTTTGACTGTCGCACGTATCTAATGCATAGCCCCAAAATCCCGTACCGCCCCGAAAACAATAAAGTTGGCCCAGATCCGTGAGCTATAGCGCACGGTCTTTGGCCATTTTGGCCCGAAAAATGGGGCCCGGAGCATCCGCGCTGTTTGAACAACTTTTCAGTCCCGTAAGATAACTTCAGTCGAAATACGTCACCTCCTAAAATTTCGGCCCAAACAAAGTCGGACAGACGCTTGGGCCCCGCCCGGTTTCTGCATTGGCCGTGGATGCCGCGCGCGGGCGGGCTGCTTGCCTTGGCCCCGGCCGCGGGGTGGTTGGGAGCCTTGGCCTTGGCCGCGGGGTGGCTGCGTGCCTAGGCCTTCGCCGCGGGCTGGCTGGGTGCCTTGGCCTTGGGTGCCATGGCCTTGGCCGCGGGGTGGCTGCGTGCCTAGACGTTGGCCTTGGCCGCAGGGCTGGCTGCGTGCCTTGGCCTTGGCCGAAATGCAGCACATGCTTGCGGCCAAGGCACAGAGCGGCGCTCTCGGGAAAAATAGCCACAAAACGAGTTTCGGAGCCCGGAATCGGCTTCCGCTCTCACCCAGTGGCGAACCCCCACCAATACCGACAACACCAGCCTAAAATCCCACGCCGCCACGGAAACGCGAAATTTGGCCGCAATCCGTGTGCTATGGCTCACGGATTTTGGCCATTTCGGGGGAAACATGGGCCCAGGGCCTCCCGCGTCTTGTTCGCCATTTCTTCGAGCGGAAAAGAGTACTTGGAGCGTGAGGAGGCCCCCGGCCCAGCTCTGCCACAATCGGAACAATTCGCGGGCACGTTTCATCCCCTTTTCGCACCCCGCACGTTCGGTTAATCGGCCGTAAAACGGGGTTCGGACCTCGGAATCGACTCCCGTCTTTTCCGACGTTTGACTGTCGGACATATCTAATGCATAACCCCAAAATCCCGCACCGCCCCGAAAACAAGAAAGTTGGCCCAAATCCGTGAGCTACAGCGCACGGTCTTTGGCCATTTTGGCCCGAAAAATGGGGCCCGGAGCATCCGTGCCGTTTTAACAACTTTTCAGTCCCGTAAGATAACTTCAGTCCAAATACGTCACCTCCTAAAATTTCGGCCCAAACAAAGTCGAACAGACGCTTGGGCCCCGCCCGGTTTCTGCATTGGCCGTGGATGCCGCGCACGGGCGTGCTGGGAGCCTTGGCCCCGGCCGCGGGGTGGTTGGGAGCCTTGGCCTTGGCCGCGGGTTGACTGCGTGCCTAGGCCTTTGCCGCGGGCTGGCTGGGTGCCTTGGCCTTGGGTGCCATGGCCTTGGCCGCGGTGTGGCTGCGTGCCTAGACGTTGGCCTTGGCCGCAGGGCTGGCTGCGTGCCTTGGCCTTGGCCGAAATGCAGCACATGCTTGCGGCCAAGGCACAGAGCGGCGCTCTCGGGAAAAATAGCCACAAAACGAGTTTCGGAGACCGGAATCGGCTTCCGCTCTCACCCAGTGGCTAACCCCCACCAATACCGACAACACCAGCCTAAAATCCCACGCCGCCTCGGAAACGCAAAATTTGGCCGCAATCCGTGTGCTATAGCTCACGGATTTTGGCCATTTCGGGGGAAACATGGGCCCAGGGCCTCCCGCGTCTTGTTCGCCATTTCTTCGAGCGGAAAAGAGTACTTGGAGCGTGAGGAGGCCCCCGGCCCAGCTCTGCCACAATCGGAACAATTCGCGGGCACGTTTCGTCCCTTTTCGCACCCCGCACGATCGGTTAATCGGCCGTAAATCGGGGTTCGGACCTCGGAATCAACTCCCGCCTTTTCCGACGATTGACTGTCGCACGTATCTAATGCATAACCCCAATTTCCCGCACCGCCCCAAAAACAAGAAAGTTGGCCCAGATCCGTGAGCTACAGCGCAAGGTCTTTGGCCATTTTGGCCCGAAAAATGGGGCCAGGAGCATCCGCGCTGTTTGAACAACTTTTCAGTCCCGTAAGATAACTTCAGTCGAAATACGTCACCTCCTAAAATTTCGGCCCAAACAAAGTCGGACAGACGCTTGGGCCCCGCCCGGTTTCTGCATTGGCCGTGGATGCCGCGTGCGTGCGGGCTGCTTGCCTTGGCCCCGGCCGCGGAGTGGCTGGGAGCCTTGGCCTTGGCCGCGGGGTGGCTGCGTGCCTAGGCCTTGGCCGCGGGCTGGCTGGGGGCGTTGGCCTTGGCCGCGGGGTGGCTGCGTGTCTAGGCGTTGGCCTTGGCCGCGGGGCTGGCTGCGTGCCTTGGCCTTGGCCGAAATGCAGCACATGCCTGCGGCCAAGGCACAGAGCGCCGCACTCGGGAAAAATAGCCAGAAAACGGGTTTCGGAGCCCGCAATCGCCTTCCGTTTTCTCCCGCGGCGAACCCCCGCCAATACCGACAACACCAGCCAAGAATCCCACGCCGCCACAGAAACGCGAAATTTGGCCGCAATCCGTGTGCTATAGCTCATGGATTTTGGACATTTCGGGGGAAACATGGTCCCAGGGCTCCCGCGTCTTATTCGCCATTTCTTCGAGTCGAAAAGAGTACTTGGAGCGTGAGGAGGCCCCCGGCCCAGCTCTGCCACAATCGGAACAATTCCCGGGCACGTTTCGTCCCCTTTTCGCACCCCGCACGTTCGGTTAATCGGCCGTAAAACGGGGTTCGGACCTCGGAATCGACTCCCGTCTTTTCCGACGATTGACTGTCGCACGTATCTAATGCATAACTGCAAAATCCCGCACCGTCCCGAAAACAATGAAGTTGGCCCAGATCCGTGAGCTGCAGCGCACGGTCTTTGGCCATTTTGGCCGAAAAATGGGGCCCGGAGCATCCGCGCTGTTTGAACAACTTTTCACTCCCGTAAGATAACTTCAGTCGAAATACGTCACCTCCTAAAATTTCGGCCAAAAAAAAGTCAGACAGACGCTTGGGCTCCACCCGGTTTCTGCATTGGCCGTGGATAACGCGCGCGGGTGAGCTGCTTGCCTTGGCCCCGGCCGCGGGGTGGTTGGGAGCCTTGGCCTTGGCCGCGTGGTGGCTGCGTGCCTAGGCCTTCGCCGCGGGCTGGCTGGGTGCCTTGGCCTTGGCCGCGGGGTGGTTGCGTGCCTAGGCGTTGGCCTTGGCCGCAGGGCTGGCTGCGTGCCTTGGCCTTGGCCGAAATGCAGCACATGCTTGCGGCCAAGGCACAGAGCGGCGCTCTCGGGAAAAATAGCCACACAACGAGTTTTGGAGCCCGGAATCGGCTTCCGCTTTCTCCCGCGGCGAACCCCCACCAATACCGACAACACCAGCCGAAAATCCCACTCCGCCACGGAAACGCGAAATTTGGCCGAAATCTGTGTGCTATAGCTCACGGATTTTGGCCATTTCGGGGGAAACACGGGCCCAGGGCCCCCCGCGTCTTGTTCGCCATTTCTTCGAGCGGAAAAGAGTACTTGGCGCGTGAGGAGGCCCCCGGCCCAGCTCTGCCACAATCGGAACAATTCGCGGGCACGTTTCGTCCCCTTTTCGCACCCCGCACGTTCGGTGAATCGGCTGTAAAACGGGGTTCGGACCTCGGAATCAACTCCAGTCTTTTCCGACGTTTGACTGTCGCACGTATCTAATGCATAACCCCAAAATCCCGTACCGCCCCGAAAACAAGAAAGTTGGCCGAGATCCGTGAGCTACAGCGCACGGTCTTTGGCCATTTTGGCCCGAAAAATGGGGCCCGGAGCATCCGCGCTGTTTCAACAACTTTTCAGGCCTGTAAGATAACTTCAGTCGAAATACGTCACCTCCTAAAATTTTGGCCCAAACAAAGTCGGACAGACGCTTGGGCCCCGCCCGGTTTCTGCATTGGCCGTGGTTGCCGCGCGAGGGCGGGCTGCTTGCCTTGGCCCCGGCCGCGGGGTGGTTGGGAGCCTTGGCCTTGGCCGCGGGTTGACTGCGTGCCTAGGCCTTTGCCGCGGGCTGGCTGGGTGCCTTGGCCTTGGGTGCCTAGGCCTTGGCCGCAGGGTGGCTGCCTGCCTAGACGTTGGCCTTGGCCGCAGGGCTGGCTGCTTGCCTTGGCCTTGGCCGAAATGCAGCACATGCTTGCGTCCAAGGCACAGAGCGGCGCTCTCGGGAAAAATAGCCACAAAACGAGTTTCGGAGCCCGGAATCAGCTTCCGCTCTCTCCCGCGGTGAACCCCCACCAATACCGACAACACCAGCCGAAAATCCCACGCCGGCACGGAAATGCGAAATTTGGCCGAAATCTGTGTGCTATAGCTCACGGATTTTCGGCATTTCGGGGGAAACACGGGCCCAGGGCCCCCCGCGTCTTGTTCGCCATTTCTTCGAGCGGAAAAGAGTACTTGGCGCGTGAGGAGGCCCCCGGCCCAGCTCTGCCACAATCGGAACAATTCGCGGGCACGTTTCGTCCCCTTTTCGCACCCCGCACGTTCGGTTAATCGGCCGTAAAACGGGGTTCGGACCTCGGAATCGACTCCCGTCTTTTCCGATGTTTGACTGTCGCACGTATCTATTGCATAATCCCAAAATCCCGCACCGCCCCGAAAAAAAGAAAGTTGGCCGAAATCCGTGAGCTACAGCGCAAGGTCTTTGGCCATTTTGGCCCAAAAAATGGGGCGCACATGATCAGCGCTGTTTGAACAACTTTTCAGACCCGTAAGATAACTTCAGTCGAAACATGACACCTCCTAAAATTTTGGCCCAAACAAATTCGGACAGACGCTTGGGCCCCGCCCGGTTTCTGCATTGGCAGTGGAGGCCGCCCGCGGGCGGGCTGCTTGCTTTGGCCCCGGCCGCAGGGTGGCTGGGAGCCTTGGCCCTGGCCGCGGGGTGGCTGCGTGCCTAGGCCTTGGCCGCGGGCTGGTTGGGTGCCTTGGCCCATGGCTGGCTGGCTAGGGCGCTTGCGTGCCTAGGCGTTGGCCTTGGCCTAGCGGGGCTTGCAGGGCGTGCCTTGGCCTTGGCCGAAATGCAGCACATGCTTTGGCCAAGGCACAGAGCGCCGCACTCAGGAAAAATAGCCACAAAACGAGTTTCGGATCCCGGAATCGGCTTCCGCTTTCTCCTGCGGCGAACCCCCGCCAATACCGACAACACCAGCCCAAAATCCCATGCCGCCACGGAAAAGCGAAATTTGGCCGCAATCCGTGTGCTATATAGCTCACGGATTTTAACCATTTCGGGGGAAACATGGGCCCAGGGCCTCCCGCGTCTTGTTCGCCATTTCTTCGAACGGAAAAGAGTACTTGGACCGTGAGGAGGCCCCCGGCCCAGCTCTGCCACAATTGGAACAATTCATGGGCACATTTCGTCCCCTTTTCGCACCCCGCACGTTCGGTTAATCGGCCGTAAAATGGGGTTCGGACCTCGGAATCGACTCCCGTGTTTTCCGACATTTGACTGTCGCACGTATCTAATGCATAACCCCAAAATCCCGCACCGCCCCAAAAACAAGAAAGTTGGCCCAGATCCGTGAGCTACAGCGCAAGGTCTTTGGCCATTTTGGCCCGAAAAATGGCCCCCGGAGCATCCGCGCTGTTTGAACAACTTTTCAGTCCCATAAGATAACTTCAGTCGAAATACATCACCTCCTAAAATTTTGGCCCAAACAAAGTCGGACAGACGCTTGGGCCCCGCCCGGTTTCTGCATTGGCCGTGGATGCCGCGCGCGGGCGAGCTGCTTGCCTTGGCCCCGGCCGCGGGGTGGCTGGGAGCCTTGGCCTTGGCCGCGGGGTGGCTGCGTGCCTAGGAGCCGGGGTGGCTGGGTGCCTTGGCCTTGGCGCGGGGTGGCTGCGTGCCTAGGCCTTCGCCGCGGGCTGGCTGGGTGCCTTGGCCTTGGCCGCGGGGTGGCTGCGTGCCTAGGCGTTGGCCTTGGCCGCAGGGCTGGCTGCTTGCCTTGGCCTTGGCCGAAATGCAGCACATGCTTGCGGCCAAGGCACAGAGCGGCGCTCTCGGGAAAAATAGCCACAAAACGAGTTTCGGAGCCCGGAATCGGCTTCCGCTCTCTCCCGTGGCGAACCCCCACCAATACCGACAACAAGAGCCAAAAATCCCACGCCGCCACGGAAACGCGAAATTTGGTCGCATTCCGTGTGCTATAGCTCACGGATTTTGGCCATTTCGGGGGAAACATGGGCCCAGGGCCTCCCGCGTCTTGTTCGCCATTTCTTCGAACGGAAAAGAGTACTTGGAGCGTGAGGAGGCCCCCGGCCCAGCTCTGCCACAATCGGAACAATTTGCGGGCACGTTTCGTCCCCTTTTCGCACCCCGCACGTTCGGTTAATCGGCAGTAAAACGGGGTTCGGACCTCGGAATCGACTCCCGTCTTTTCTGACTTTGACTGTCGCACGTATCTAATGTATAACCCCAAAATGCCGCACCGCCCCGAAAACAAGAAAGTTGGCCCAGATCCGTGAGCTACAGCGCAAGGACTTTGGCCATTTTGGCCCAAAAAATGGGGCCCGGAGCATCCGCGCTGTTTGAACAACTTTTCAGTCCTGTAAGGTAAGTTCAGTCGAAATACGTCACCTCCTAAAATTTCGGCCCAAACAAAGTCGGACAGACGCTTGGGCCCCGCCCGGTTTCTGCATTGGCCATGGACTCCGCGCGCGGGCGAGCTGCTTGCCTTGGCCCCGGCCGCGGGGTGGCTGGGAGCCTTGGCCTTGGCTGCGGGGTGGCTGCGTGCCTCAGCCTTCGCCGCGGGCTGGCTGGGTGCCTTGGCCTTGGGTGCCTTGGCCTTGGGTGCCTTGGCCTTGGCCTCGGGCTGGCTGCGTGCCTTGGCCTTGGCCGAAATGCAGCACATGCTTGCGGCCAAGGCACAGAGCGCCGCACTCGGGAAAAATAGCCACAAAACGAGTTTCGGAGCCTGGAATCGGCTTCCACTTTCTCCCGCGGCGAACCCCCGCCAACACCGACAACACCAGCCCAAAATCCCACGCCGCCACGGAAACGCGAAATTTGGCCGCAATCCGTGTGCTATAGCTCACGGATTTTGGCCATTTCGGGGGAAACATGGGCCCAGGGCCTCCCGCGTCTTGTTCGCCATTTCTTCGAACGGAAAAGAGTACTTGGAGCGTGAGGAGGCCCCCGGCCCAGCTCTGCCACAATCGGAACAATTTGCGGGCACGTTTCGTCCCCTTCTCGCACCCCTCACGTTCGGTTAATCGGCCGTAAAACGGGGTTCGGACCTCGGAATCGACTCCCGTCTTTTCTGACTTTGACTGTCGCACGTATCTAATGCATAACCCCAAAATCCCGCACCGCCCCGAAAACAAGAAAGTTGGCCCAGATCCGTGAGCTACAGCGCACGGCCTGCCCGAAAAATGGGGCCGGAGCATCCGCGCTGTTTGAACAACTTTTCAGTCCCGTAAGATAACTTCAGTCGAAATATCACCTCCTAAAATTTCGGACCAAACAAAGTCGGACAGACACTTGGGCCCCGCCCGGTTTCAGCATTGGCCGTGGATGCGGCGGGCTGCTTGCCTTGGCCCCGGCCGCGGGTGGTTGGGAGCCTTGGCCTTGGCCGCGGGCTGGCTGGGTGCCATGGCCTTGGCCGCGGGCTGGCTGGGTGCCATGGCCTTGGCCGCGGGCTGGCTTGGCCTTGGCCTTGGCCTCGGGGTGGCTGCGTGCCAAGGCCTTGGCCGCGGGCTGGCTGGGTGCCATGGCCTTGGCCGCGGGGTGGACGCATGCCTCGGCCTTGGCCAAGGGGTGGCTGTGTGCGTCGGCCTTGCCCTTGGCCGCGGGCTCGCTCCGTGCCTTGCTCGAAATGCAGCACATGCTCGCGACCACGGGAGGTCGCACACTCTCACGCACACACAACACACACTCGGGCCTCGCTCCCGGGGCAAGGATAGCGAGCTCGAGCGTGGCCCTGTGCCTTGGCGCTGGCCGCGGGGTGGCTGCTTGGCTTGGCCTTGGCCGCGGGCGAGCATTTGGCCAAAATGTGAGCACACGGTCATCACCGTTTCTTCGTATTCTTGGACCAAAAACTGAGATCCACACCTACCTTCCACTTCTTTCTCCGGTTTTGCCTGAATCGGACGAGTGGGCCCACCCGTTTGGGCACCCGTTCGCTGCTGGTAAGATGGCCGTAAAACGAGTTTCGGAGCTCGGAATTGGATTCCGTTTTCTCCCGCCATCGACTCCCACCAAACCCGACCACGCCAGCCCAAAATCTCACGCCGCTCCCGAAACGCGAAATTTGGCCACAATCCGTGGGTCCATAGCTCACGGATTTTGGCCTTTTCTGGGGGAAAAATGGGCGCAGGGCCTCCCGCATTATTTTCGCCATTTCTTCGAGAAGAAAACAGTACTTGAGCCATGAGGAGGACCCGGCCCAGTTCTACCACAATCGGACCAATTCGCGGGCACGTTTCGACCCCTTTTTGCACCCCCGCACCCTCGGTAAATCGGCCGTAAAATGAGGTTCGCACCTCAAAATCGACTCCCCTCTTTTCCAACGCTGGACTGTCGTGCGTATCTAATGCATCACCCCAAATTCCCGCACCGCCCCGGAAACGCGAAAGTTGGCCAAGTTCCGTGAGCGACAGCACACGGCCTTGGCCTTCGCCGCGGGGTGGCTGCGTGCCTAGGCCTTGGCCGCGGGGTGGCTGGGTGCCATGGCCTTGGCCGCGGGCTAGCTGGGTGCCATGGCCTTGGCCACGTGGGGCTGCGCCCGGGTGCCTAGGCCTTGCCACGGGGTGGCTGCGTGCCTAGGACTTGGCCTTGCTCGAAATGCAGCACATGCTGGACCAAGGCAGGTGCACTCTCATGCACACACAATGCAGCACATGCTCGCGATCCCGAGGCAAGGCTAGGGAGCAGGTGGCCTTGTGCCTTGGCACTCTCACGCACACACAACACACTGCGTGCCATGGCCTTGGCCTTGGCCTCGGCGTTGCCAGCCAAGGATAGGGAACCTAGTGTAGCCCGTGGCTGGGCGTTGGCCTGGCCGCGGCCTGGCTGGGTGATGGCCACGCGGGTGGGCACTTGCCTTGGCCTTGGGCAAGCATTTGGCCAAAATGTGAGCACACAGTCCTGGCCCGTTTCTTGTATTCTTGGACCAAAAACTGACCAAGATCCACACTACCTTCTACTTCTTTCTCCGGTTTTGCCTGAAGGATAGGGAGCTTGTGGGCCCCCTTGGCGTTTGGGCACCTGTTTGGCAGCGGGCTGGCGGTAAGATGGCCTTGGCCGCGTGTTGGACGATGCCTTGGAATTGGATTCCGTTTTCTCCCGCCAAAAACTTCCACCAAACCCGCCACGCCAGCCCAAAATCCCACGGCACCCCAGAGCGAAAAAGTTTGCCACAATCTAGGTGCTATAGCTCACACATTTTGGCCTTTTCCCGAGGAAAAATGGGTGCAGGGCCTCCCGCATTATTTTCGCCATTTCTTCTAGCGGTAAACAGTACTTGCTTTGCCGTGAGGAGGCCCCGGCCCAGTTCTACCACAATCGGACCAATTCCGGGCACGTTTCGTCCCCTTTTCGCACCCCGCCCTCGGTAAAATGGCCGTAAAACGAGGTTCGGACCTCGAAATCGACTCCCCTCTTTTCCAACGCTCGACTGTCGCACGTATCTAATGCATCACCCCAAAATCCCGCACCACCCGAAACGCGAAAGTTGGCCAAGATCCGTGAGCGACAGCACACGGCCTTGGCCTTGGCCGCGGGTGGCTGCATGCCTAGGCCTTGGCAGCGGGCTGGCGGGGTGGATGGCGTGCCTAGGGCCTTGGCCAGGGGTTGGCTGCGTGCCTCGGCCTTGGCCATGGCCGCGGGCTGGCTACGTGCCTTTCTCGAAATGCAGCATATGCTCGCGACCAAGGCAGGTCGCACAATCTCACGCACACACAACACACACTCCGGCCGCGCTCCCGAGGCAAGGATAGGGAGCTCGAGCGTGGCCCTGTGCCTTGGCGTTGGCCGCGGGGTGGCTGCGTGGCTTGGCCTTGGCCGCGGGTGAGCATTTGGCCAAAATGTGAGCACACGGTCCTTGCCGTTTCTTCGTATTCTTGGACCAAAAACTGAGATCCACACCTACCTTCCACTTCTTTCTCCGGTTTTGCCTGAATCGGGCGAGTGGGCCCACCCGTATGGGCACCCGTTCGCTGCCGGTAAGATGGCCGTAAAACGAGTTTCGGAGCTCGGAATTGGATTCCGTTTTCTCCCGCCACCGACTCCCACCAAACCCGACGACGCCAGCCCCAAATCCCACGCCGACCCCAAAACGCGAAATTTGGCCACAATCCGTGTGCTATAGCTCACGGATTTTGGCCTTTTCTGGCGGAAAAATGGGCGCAGGGCCTCCCGCATTATTTTTGTAATTTCTTCGAGCGGAAAGCAGTACTTGCGCCGTGAGGAGGCCCCCGTCACAGTTCTACCACAATCGGACCAATTCGAGGGCACGTTTCGTCCCCTTTCCGCACCCCCGAACCCTCGGTAAATCGGCCGTAAAACGAGGTTCGGACCTCGAAATCGACTCCCCTCTTTTCCGACGTTCGACTGTCGTACGTATCTAATGCATCACCCCAAAATCCCGCACCGCCCCGGAAACGCGAAAGTTGGCCAAGATCCGTGAGCGACAGCACACGGCCTTGGCCTTGGCCGCGGGGTGGCTGCGTGCCTAGGCCTTGGCAGCGGGGTGGACGCGTGCCTAGGCCTTGGCCAGGGGGTGGCTGCGTGCCTCGGCCTTGGCCTTGGCCGCGGGCTGGCTTCGTGCCTTTCTCCAAATGCAGCATATGCTCGCGACCAAGGCAGGTCGCACACTCTCACGTACACACCACACACACTCCGGCCGCGCTCCCGAGGAAAGGATAGGGAGCTCGAGCGTGGCCCTGTGCCTTGGCGTTGGCCGCGGGGTGGCTGCATGGCTTGGCCTTGGCCGCGGGCGAGCATTTGGCCAAAATGTGAGCACACGGTCCTCGCCGTTTCTTCGTATTCTTGGACCAAAAACTGAGATCGACACCTACATTCCACTTCTTTCTCCGGTTTTGCCTGAATCGGACGAGTGGGCCCACCCGTTTGGGCACCCATTCGCTGCCGGTAAGATGGCCGTAAAACGAGTTTCGGAGGTCGGAATTGGATTCCGTTTTCTCCCGCCACCGACTCCCACCAAACCCGACCACGCCAGCCCAAAATCCCACGCCGCCCCCGAAACGCGAAATTTGGCCACAATCCGTGTGCTATAGCACACGGATTGTGGACAAATTTCACTTTTCGAGGGCGGCATGGGATTTTGGGCTGGCGTCGTCGGGTTTGGTGGGAGTCGGTGGCGGGTGAAAACGGAATCCAATTTCGAGCTCCGAAACTCGTTTTACGGCCATCTTACCCGCAGCGAACGGGTGCCCAAACGGGTGGGCCAACTCGTCCGATTCAGGCAAAACCGGAGAAAGAAGTGGAAGGTAGGTGTGGATCTCAGTTTTTGGTCCAAGAATACGAAGAAACAGCGAGGACCGTGTGCTCACATTTTGGCCAAATGGTCCCCCGCGGCCAAGGCCAAGCCACGCAGCCACCCCGCGGCCAACGCCAAGGCACAGGGCCACGCTCGAGCTCCTTATACTTGCCTCGGGTGCGCGGCGGGAGTGTGTGTTGTGTGTGCGTGAGAGTGTGCGACCTGCCTTGGTCGCGAGCATGTGCTGCATTTCGAGCAAGGCACGGAGCCAGCCCGCGGCCAAGGCCAAGGCCGAGGCACGCAGCCACCCCGTGGCCAAGGCCAAGGCACGCGTCCACCCACGGCCAAGGCCATGGCACCCAGCCAGCCCGCGGCCAAGGCCATGGCACCCAGCCAGCCCACGGCCAAGGCCTAGGCATGCAGCCGGCCCGCGGCCAAGGCCTTGGCACGCAGCCACCCCGAGGCCAAGGCCAGGGCCACGGCACGCAGCCACCCCGTGGCCAAGGCCAGGGCCACGGCACGCAGCCACCCCGTGGCCAAGGGCAGGGCCACGGTACGCAGCCACCCCGTGGCCAAGGCCAAGGCCATGGTACGCAGCCACCCCGCGGCCAAGGCCAAGGCCGTGTGCTGTTGCTCACGGATCTTGGCCAACTTTCGCGTTTCCGGGGCGGTGCGGGATTTTGGGGTGTTGCATTAGATACGTGCGACAGTCGAGTGTTGGAAAAGAGGGGAGTCGATTCCGAGGTCCGAACCTTGTTTTACGGCCGATTTGCCGAGGGTGCGGGGGTGCGAAAAGGGGACGAAACGTACCCTCGAATTGGTCCGATTGTGGTAGAACTGGGCCGGGGGCCTCCTCACGGTGCAAGTACTGCTTTCTGCTCAAAGAAATGGCAAAAATAATGCAGGAGGCCCTGCGCCCATTTTTCCGCCAGAAAAGGCCAAAATCCGTGAGCTATAGCACACGGATTGTGGCCAAATTTCACGTTTCGAGGGCGGCGTGGGATTTTGGGCTGGCGTCGTCGGGTTTGGTGGGAGTCGGTGGCGGGAGAAAACAGAATCCAATTCCGAGCTCCGGAACTCGTTTTACGGCCATCTTACCAGCAGCGAACGGGTGCCCAAACGGGTGGGCCAACTCGTCCGATTCAGGCAAAACCAGAGAAAGAAGTGGAAGGTAGGTGTGGATCTCAGTTTTTGGTCGAAGAATACGAAGAAACGGCGAGGACCTTGTTTTCACATTTTGGCCAAATGCTCGGCCGCAGCCAAGGCCAAGCCAAGGAGCCACCCCGCGGCTAACGCCAAGGCACAGGGCCACGCTCGAGCTCCCTATCCTAGCCTCGGGAGCGCGGCCGGAGTGTGTGTTGTGTGTGCGTGAGAGTGTGCGACCTGCCTTGGTCGCGAGCAGGTGCTGCATTTCGAGAAAGCCACGTAGCGATCCCGCGGCCAAGGCCAAGGCCGAGGCACGCAGCCACCCCGTGGCCAAGACCTAGGCACGCGTCCACCCCGCGGCCAAGGCCATGGCACCCAGCCAGCCCGCGGCCAAGGCCTAGGTACGCAGCCACCCTGTGGCCAAGGCCTTGGCACACAGCCACCCGGTGGCCAAGGCCAAGGCCATAGCACCCAGCCAACCCGCGGCCAAGGCCTAGGCACGCTGCCACCCCGCGGCCAAGGCCAAGGCCGTATGCTGCGCTCACGGATCTTGGCCAACTTTCGCGTTTCCGGGGTGGTGCGGGATTTTGGGGTGATGCATTAGAGACGTGCTACAGTCGAACGTCAGAAAAGAGGGGAGTCGATTTCAAGGTCCGAACGTCGTTTTACGGACGATTTACCGAGGGTGCGGGGGTGAGAAAAGGGGACGAAACGTGCCCTCGAATTGGTCCGATTGTGGTAGAACTGGACCGGGGGCCTCCTCATGGTGCAAGTACTGATTTCTGCTGGAAGAAATGGGAAAAATAATGCGGGAGGCCCTGCGTCCATTTTTCTGCCAAAAAAGGCCAAAATTTGTGAGCAATAGCACACGGATTGTGGCCAAATTTCGCGTTTCGGAGTCGGCATGGGATTTTGGGCTGGCGTCGTCGGGTTTGGTGGGAGTCGGTGGTGGGAGAAAACGGAATCCAATTCCGAGCTCCGAAACTCGTTTTACGGCCATCTTACCGGCAGCGAACGGGTTCCCAAACAGGTGGGCCAACTCGTCCGATTCAGGCAAAACCGGAGAAAGAAGTGGAAGGTAGGTGTGGATCTCAGTTTGTGGTCCAAGAATATGAAGAAACGGTGAGGACCATGTGCTCACATTTTGGCCAAATGCTCGCCCGCGGCCAACGCCAAGGCACAGGGCCACGCTCGAGCTCCCTATCCTTGCCTCGAGAGCGCGGCCGGAGTGTGTGTTGTGTGTGCGTGAGAGTGTGCGACCTGCCTTGGTCGCGAGCATGTGCTACATTTCGAGCAAGGCACGGAGCCAGCCCGCGGCCAAGGCCAGGGCACCCAGCCAGCCCGCGGCCAAGGCCTAGGCACGCAGCCAGCCCGCGGCCAAGGCCTTGGCACGCAGCCACCCCGAGGCCAAGGCCAAAGCCATGGCACGCAGCCACCCCGCGGCCAAGTCCAAGGCCATGGCACGCAGCAACCCCGCGGCCAAGGCCAAGGCCGTGTGCTGTAGCTCACGGATCATGGCCAACTTTCGCGTTTCCGGGGCGGTGTGGGATTTTGGGGTGATGCATTAGATACGTGCGACAGTCGAGCGTTGGAAAAGAGGGGAGTCGATTTCGAGGTCCGAACCTCGTTTTACGCCCGATTTACCGAGGGTGCGGGGGTGTGAAAAGGGGGTGAAACGTGAGCACACGGTCCTCGCCGTTTCTTCGTATTCTTGGACCAATAACTGAGATCCACGCCTACCTTCCACTTCTTTCTCCGGTTTTGCCTGAATCGGACGAGTTGGCCCACCCGTTTGGGCACCCGTTCGCTGCCGGTAAGATGGCCGTAAAACGAGTTTCGGAGCTCGGAATTGGATTCCGTTTTCTCCCGCCACCGACTCCCACAAAACCCGACGACGCCAGCTGAAAATCCCACGCCGCCCCCGAAATGCGAAATTTGGCCACAATCCGTGTGCTATAGCTCGCGGATTTTGGCCTTTTCCGAGGGAAAAAAGGGCGCAAGGCCTCCCGCATTATTTTTGCCATTTCTTCGAGTGGAAAACAGTACTTGCGCCGTTAGGAGGCCCCCGGCCAAGTTCTACCACAATCGGACCAATTCGCGGGCACGTTTCGTCCCCTTTTCGCACCCCCGCACCCTCAGTAAATCGGCCGTAAAATGAGGTTCGGACCTCGAAATCGACTCCCCTCTTTTCCAACGCTCGACTGTCGCACGTATCTAATGCATCACCCCAAAATCCCGCACCGCCCCGGAAACGCGAAATTTGGCCACAATCCGTGTGCTATAGCTCACGGATTTTGTCCTTTTCCGGGGGAAAAATGGGCGGAAGGCCTCCCGCATTATTTTTTCCATTTCTTCGAGTGGAAAACAGTACTTGCGCCGTGTGGAGGCCCCCGGCCAAGTTCTACCACAATCGGACCAATTCGCGGGCACGTTTCGTCCCCTTTTCGCACCCCCGCACCCTCGGTAAATCGGTCGTAAAACGAGGTTCGGACCTCGAAATCGAGTCCCCTCTTTTCCAACCCTCGACTGTCGCACGTATCTAATGCATCACCCCAAAATCCCGCACCACCCCAAAAATGTGAAAGTTGGCCAAGATCCGTGAGCTGCAGCACACGGCCTTGGCCTTGGCCGCGGGGTGGCTGGGTACCATGGCCTTGCCCGCGGGGTGGCCGCGTGCCATGGCCTTGGCCGTGGGGTGGCTGCGTGCCTCGGCCTTGGCCACGGGGCGGCTGCGTGCCTCGGCCTTGGCTTTGGACGCGGGCTGGCTTCGTGCCTTGCTCGAAATGCAGCACATGCTCGTGACCAAGGCAGGTCGCACACTCTCACGCACACACAACACACACTCAGGCCGCGCTTCCGAGGCAAGGATAGGGAGCTCGAGCGTGGCCCTGTGCCTTGGCGTTGGCCGCGGGGTGGCTACGTGGCTTGGCCTTGGCCGCGGGCGAGCATTTGGCCAAAATGTGAGCAAACAGTCCTCGCCGTTTCCTCGTATTCTTGGACCAAAAACTGAGATCCCCACCTACCTTCCACTTCTTTTTCCGGTTTTGCCTGAATCGGACGAGTTGGCCCACCCGTTTGGGCACCCGTTCGCTGCCGGTAAGATGGCCGTAAAATGAGTTTTGGAGCTCGGAATTGGATTCCGTTTTCTTCTGCCACCGACTCCCACCAAACCGGACGACGCCAGCCCAAAATCCCACGCCGCCCCCGAAACGCGAAATTTGGCCACAATCCGTGTGCTATAGGTCACGGATTTTGGCCTTTTCTGGCGGAAAAATGGGCGCAGGGCCTCCCGCATTATTTTTGCCATTTCTTCGAGCGGAAAGCAGTACTTGCGCCGTGAGGAGGTCCCCGGCCCAGTTCTACCACAATCGGACCAATTCGAGGGCACGTTTCGTCCCCTTTTCACACCCCCGCACCCTCGGTAAATCGGCCGTAAAACGAGGTTCGGACCTCGAAATCGACTCCCCTCTTTTTCGACGTTCGACTGTCGCACGTATCTAATGCATGACCCCAAAATCTCTCACCGCCCCGGAAACGCGAAAGTTGGCCAAGATCCGTGAGCGACAGCACACGGCCTTGGCCTTGGCCGCGGGGTGGCTGTGTGCCTAGGCCTTGGCCGCGGGGTGGCTGGGTGCCATGGCCTTGTCCTTGGCCACCGGGTGGCTGTGTGCCAAGGCCTTGGCCTCGGGGTGGCTGCGGGCCTAGGCCTTGGCCAAGGGGTGGCTGCGTGCCTCGGCCTCGGCCTTGGCCGCGGGCTGGCTACGTGCCTTTCTCGAAATGCAGCATATGCTCGCGACCAAGGTAGGTCGCACACTCTCACGCACACACAACACACACTCCGGCCGCGCTCCCGAGGCAAGGATAGGGAGCCCGAACGTGGCCCTGTGCCTTGGCGTTGGCCGCGGGGTGGCTGCATGGCTTGGCCTTCGCCGCGAGCGAGCATTTGGCCAAAATGTGAGCACACGGTCCTCTCCGTTTCTTCGTATTCTTGGACCAAAAACTGAGATCCACACCTACCTTCCACTTCTTTCTCCGGTTTTGCCTGAATCGGGTGAGTGGGCCTACCCGTTTGGGCACCCGTTCGCTGCCGGTAAGATGGCCGTAAAACGAGTTTCGGAGTTCGGAATTGGATTCCGTTTTCTCCAGCCACCGACTCCCACCAAACCCGACGTCGCCGGCCGAAAATCCCACGACGCCCCCGAATTACAAATTTGGCCACAATCCGTGTGCTATAGGCCTTGGCCGCGGGGTGGCTTCGTGCCTAGGCCTTGGCCGCGGGTTGGCTGGGTGCCATGGCCTTGTCCTTGGTCACCGGGTGGCTGTGTGCCAAGGCCTTGGCCTCGGGGTGGCTGCGTGCCTAGGCCTTGGCCGCGGGCTGGCTGGGTGCCATGGCCTTGGCCGCGGGGTGGACGCGTGCCTAGGCCTTGGCCACGGGGTGGCTGCGTGCCTCGGCCTTGGCCTTGGCCGCGGGCTGGCTCCATGCCTTGCTCGTATTGCAGCACATGCTCGCGACCAAGGCACGTCGCACACTCCCGCGCACACACAACACACACTTGGGCCGCGCTCCCGGGGCAAGGATAGGGAGGTCGAGCGTGGCCCTGTGCCTTGGCCTTGGCCGCGGTGTGGCCGCGTGCCTTGGGCTTGGACTTGGCTGCGGGCGAGCATTTGTCCAAAATGTGAGGACACGGTCCTCGCCGTTGCTTCGCATTCTTGGACCAAAAACTGAGATCCACGCCTACCTTCCACTTCTTTCTCCAGTTTTGCCTGAATCGGACGAGTTGGCCCACCCGTTTCGGAACCCGTTCGCTGCCGGTATGATGGCCATAAAACGAGTTTCGGAGCTCGGAATTGGATTCTGCTTTCTCCCGCCACCGACTCCCACCAAACCCGACCACGCCAGCCAAAAATCCCACGCCGCCCCCGAAAGACAAAATTTGGCCGCAATCCGTGTGTTATAGCTCATGGATTTTGGCCTTTTCGGGCGGAAAAATGGGCGCAGGGCCTCCCGCATTATTTTCGCCATTTCTTTGAGCGCAAAACAGTACTGCATGCCTTGGCCTTGGCCGCGGGGTGGCTGGGTGCCTTGCTCGAAATGCAGCACATGCTCGCGACCAAGGCACGTCGCACAATCTCGCGCACACACAACACAAACTTGGGCCGCGCTGCCGGGGCAAGGAAGGGAGCTTGAGGCTTGCCCTGTGGCTTGGCCTTGGCTGCGGGCGAGCATTTGGCCAAAATGTGGGCGCAGGGCCTCCCGCATTATTTTCGCCATTTCTTCGAGAGGAAAACAGTACTAGCACCGTGAGGAGGCCCGCGGCCCAGTTCTACCACAACCGGACCAATTCGCGGGCACGTTTCGTCCCCTTTTCGCACCCCCGCACGTTCGTTAAATCAAACGTAAAACGAGGTTCATGAAATTCTATTTAGGCTACCCAAGAGGGGGGGTGAATTGGGTTTTAAAAACTAAGCCAATAAAAATGCACAATATTAAAACTAATGTCTTAATCAAAATCAAAAGTAATAAATTCAACAATGCTCAAATTAAAAAGGATAAGGGAAGAGAAATCAAACACTAGAATTTTTACGTGGTTCGGCCAACCGTGCCTAACAGTTCAGACCTCGGAATTGACTCCCGTCTTCTCCGACGTTCGACTGTCGCACGTATCTAATGCATCACCATAAAATGCCGCCCCGCCCCGGAAACGCGAAAGTTGGCCAAGATCCGTGAGCTACAGTACACGGCCTTGGCCGCGGGGTGGCTGGGTGCCATGGCCTTGGCCTTGGCCGCGGGGTGGCTGCGTGCCTTGGCTTTGGCCGCGGGCTGTCTGCGTGCCTTGCTCTAAATGCAGCATATGCTCGCGACCAAGGCACGTCGTACACTCTCGCGCACACACAACACAAATTTGGTCCGCGCTCCCGGGGCAAGGGTAGGGAGCTCGAGCGTGGCCCTGTGCCTTGGCCTTGGCCGCGGGGTGGCCGCGTGCCTTGGCCGCGGGGTGGCCGCGTGCCTTGGCCGCGGGCGAGCATTTGGTCAAAAAGTGAGCACACGGTCCTCGCCGTTGCTTCGTATTCTTGGACCAAAAACTGAGATCCACACCTACCTTCCACTTCTTTCTCCAGTTTTCCCTGAATCGGACGAGTTGGCCCACCCGTTCTCTGGCTGTAAAATGGCCGTTAAACGAGTTTAGGAGCTCGGAATTGGATTCCGCTTTCTCTCGCCACCGACTCCCACCAAACCCGACCACGCCAGCCAAAATCCCACGCCGCCCCCGAAACACGAAATTTGGCCACAATCCGTGTGCTATAGCTCACGGATTTTGGCCTTTTCTGGCGGAAAAATGGGCGCAGGGCCTCCCGCATTATTTTTGCCATTTCTTCGAGCGGAAAGCAGTACTTGCGCCGTGAGGAGGTCCCCGGCCCAGTTCTACCACAACCGGACCAATTCGCAGGCACGTTTCGTCCCCTTTTCGCACCCCCGCACGTTCGGTAAATCAGCCGTAAAACGAGGTTCGGACCTCGGAATCGACTCCCGTCTTCTCCGATGTTCGACTGTCGCACGTCTCTAATGCATCACCCCAAAATCCCGCACCGCCCCTGAAATGCGAAAGTTGGCCAAGATCCGTCAGCTACAGCACACGGCCTTGGCCGCGGGCTGGCTGCGTCCCTAGGCCTTGGCAGCGGCGTGGCTGGGTGCCATGGCCTTGGCCTTGGCCGCGGGGTGGCTGCGTGCCTTGCCTTGGCCGCGGGCTGGCTGCGTGCCTTTCTCGAAATGCAGCACATGCTCGCGACCAAGGCACATCGCACACTCTCGCACACACACAGCACACACTTGGGCCGTGCTCCCGGGGCAAGGATAGTGCGCTCGAGCGTGGCCCTGTGCCTTGGCCTTGGCCGCCGGGTGGCTGCGTGCCTCGGCCGCGGGCTCGCTCCGTGCCGTGCTCGAAATGAAGCACATGCTCGCGACCAAGGCAGGTCGCACACTCTCACGCACACACAACACACACTCCGGCCGCGCTCCCGAGGCAAAGATAGGGAGCTCGAGCGTGGCCCTGTGCCTTGGCGTTGGCCGCGGGGTGGCTGCGTGGCTTGGCCTTGGCCGCAGGCGAGCATTTGGCCAAAATGTGAGCACACAGTCCTCGCCGTTTCTTCGTATTCTTGGACCAAAAACTGAGATCCACACCTACCTTCCACTTCTTTCTCCGGTTTTGCCTGAATCGGACGAGTCGGGCTACCCGTTTGGGCACCCGTTCGCTGCCGGTAAGATGGCCGTAAAACGAGTTTCGGAGCTCGGAATTGGATTCCGTTTACTCCCGCCACCGACTCCCACCAAACCCGACCACGCCAGGCCAAAATCCAACGCCGCCCCCGAAACGCGAAATTTGGCCACAATCCGTTTGCTATAGCTCACGGATTTTGGCCTTTTTGGGTGGAAAAATGGGCGCAGGGCCTCCTGCATTATTTTTGCCATTTCTTCGAGCGGAAAGCAGTACTTGCGCCGTGAGGAGGCCCCCAGCCCAGTTCTACCACAATCGGACCAATTCGAGGGCACGTTTCGTCCCCTTTTCGCACCCCCGGACCCTCGGCAAATCGGCCGTAAAACGAGGTTCGGACCTCGAAATTGACTCCCCTCTTTTCCAACGCTCGACTGTCGCACGTATCTAATGCATCACCCCAAAATCCCGCACCGCCCCAGAAACGCGAAAGTTGGCCAAGATCCGTGAGCTACAGCACACGGCCTTGGCCTTGGCCGCGGGGTGGCTGCGTGACATGCCTTGGCCTTGGCCGCGGGGTGCCTGCGTGCCATGGCCTTGGCCTTGGCGTCAGGGTGGACGCGTGCCTAGACCTTGGCCATGTGGTGGCTGCGTGCCTCGGCCTTGGCCTTGGCCGCGGGCTGGCTCTGTGCCTTGCTCGAAATGCAGCACATGCTCGCGACCAAGGCAGGTCGCACACTCTCACGCACACACAACACACACTCCGGCCGCGCTTCCGAGGCAAGGATAGGGAGCTCCAGCGTGGCCCTGTGCCTTGGCGTTGGCCGCGGGGTGGCTGCATGGCTTGGCCTTGGCCGCGGGCGCGCATTTGGCCAAAATGTGAGCACACGGTCCTCTCCGTTTCTTCCTATTCTTGGACCAAAAACTGAGATCCACACCTACCTTCCACTTCTTTCTCCGGTTTTACCTGAATTGGACGAGTTGGCCCACCCGTTTGGGCACCCGTTCGCTGCCGGTAAGATGGCCGTAAAACGAGTTTTGGAGCTCGGAATTGGATTCCGTTTTCTCCCGCCACCGACTCCCACCAAACCCAACCACGCCAGCCCAAAATCCCACGCCGCCCCCGAAACGCGAAATTTGGCCACAATCCGTGCGCTATAGCTCACGGATTTTGGCCTTTTCCGGTGGAAAAATGGGCGCAGGGCCTCCCGCATTATTTTCTCCATTTCTTCGAGTGGAAAACAGTACTTGCGCCATGAGGAGGCCCCCGGCCCAGTTCTACCACAATCGGACCAATTCGCGGGCACGTTTCGTCTCCTTTTCGCACGCACGCACCCTCGGTAAATTGGCCGTAAAACGAGGTTCGGACCTTGAAATCGACTCCCCTGTTTTCCAACACTCGACTGTCTCACGTATCTAATGAATCACCCCAAAATCTCGTGCCGCCCCGGAAACGCGAAAGTTGGCCAAGATCCGTGAGCTACAGCACACGGCCTTGGCCTTGGCGTTGGCCGCGGGGTGGCTGCATGGCTTGGCCTTGGCCGCGGGCGCGCATTTGGCCAAAATGTGAGCACACGGTCCTCTCCGTTTCTTCCTATTCTTGGACCAAAAACTGAGATCCACACCTACCTTCCACTTCTTTCTCCGGTTTTACCTGAATCGGACGAGTTGGCCCACCCGTTTGGGCACCCGTTCGCTGCCGGTAAGATGGCCGTAAAATGAGTTTCGGAGCTCGGAATTGGATTCCGTTTACTCCCGCCACCGACTCCCACCAAACCCGACCACGCCCACCAAAAAGCCCACGCCGCCCCCGAAATGCGAAATTTGGCCGCAGTCCGTGTGCTATAGCTCACGGATTTTGGCCTTTTCGGGCGGAAAAATGGGCGCAGGCCCTCCCGCATTATTTTCGCCATTTCTTCGAGAGGAAAACAGTACTAGCACCGTGAGGAGGCCCCTGGCCCAGTTCTACCACAACCGGACCAATTCGCGGGCACGTTTCGTCCCCTTTTCGCACCCCCGCACGTTCGGTAAATCAGACGTAAAACGAGGTTCGGACCTCGGAATCGACTCCCGTCTTCTCCGACGTTCGACTGTCGCACGTATCTAATGCAGCACAGGGCCTTGGCCGCGGGGTGGCTGCGTGCCAAGGCCTTGGCCGCGGGGTGGCTGGGTGCCATGTCCTTGGCCATGGGGTGGCTGCGTGCCTAGGCCTTGGCCACGGGGTGGCTGCGTGCCTAGGCCTTGGCCGCGGGGTGGCTGGGTGCCATGGCCTTGGCCTTTGCCGCGGGTGGCTGCGTGCCTAGGCCTTGGCCTTGGCCACGGGGTGGCTGCGTGCCTAGGCCTTGGCCGCGGGGTGGCTGGGTGCCATGGTCTTGGCCTTGGCCGCGGGCTGGCTGCGTGCCTAGGCCTTGGCCGCGGGGTGGCTGTGTGCCTTGGCCTTGGCCGCGGGCTGGCTGCGTGCCTTGCTCGAAATGCAGCACATGCTCGCGACCAAGGCACGTCGCACACTCTCGCGCACACACAGCACAAACTTGGGCCGCACTCCCGGGGCAAGGATAGGGAGCTCGAGCGTGGCCCTGTGCCTTGGCCTTGGCCGCGGGCGAGCATTTGGGCAAAATGTGAGCACACGGTCCTCGCCATTGCTTCGTATTCTTGGACCAAAAACTGAGATCCACACCTACCTTCCACTTCTTTCTCCGGTTTTGCCTGAATCGGACAAGTTGGCCCACCCGATTGGGCACCCGTTCTCTGGCGGTAAAATGGCCGTAAAACGAGTTTCGGAGCTGGGAATTGGATTCCGTTTTCTCCCGCCACCGACTCCCTCCAAACCCGACCATGCCAGCCAAAAATCCCACGCCGCCCCCGAAGCACTAAATTTGGCCACAATCCGTGTGCTATAGCTCGCGGAATTTGGCCTTTTCGGGCGGAAAAATGGGCGCAGGGCCTCTCGTAGGAGCTTGCGGGGGTTTCCCGAACCTTAATTTTGTGTTTCTCTTATGTTTTCACACATTTTTTGTAGCACGAATCTTTTATCCCTAACTTTTTTCAAGAATAAGACATTTTAATTTGGATTTGACCACAGAAAGCACCAACTTAAATGTCCAATTGTGATGTGAAATCGTTAATTATTTGATTTATAATTAATTTGTATCTTAGATCCAAATATAAATTTTATTTGCGAGCTGTATATTGATATTTTAAGTTGTCTCAATGGTAGGCTTGAAAATTTATTTGCATTTTTGACCTACATGTTAGGGTTCAAGCGAGAGCTAAAGCTTTGAATATTCTCTTCAAATATTATTACATTAATTTCAAAAACAACATATCTGAATATTTCACATTTAATTTAAAAATTATTTTCTGCTGCATATTAGGATATATATGCAATCGACAATCGAGGTATTAGAGCAATTTTGGACCCACCAGCAGTAGACACCACCAGTCCTTGAGCTGACTCTCACCCCCCCAAAAAAAAAGTATATTGAATTACGGTGTGATTTTTTCCATGATGGTAGAAAAAAATGTGAAATACTATTAAATAGAAAGAGAAAAATATTTCGTAGCACGAAAAGAGGTGTTTTTGGCCTCACGTGGCATGCTGGGAGTGGGGGGCAAAACGGGTGCTCACGGCCAAGGCACGGGGCCACGCTCAAGCTCCCTATCCTTGCCTCGGGAGTGCGCGTTGGCTGCACCATACCTGGGCATTGGCCGCGGCACGAAAGTTGGACCAGATCCGCGAGCTACAGCACACGGTCTTTGGCCATTTTGGCCCGAAAAATGGGGCCCGGAGCTTCCGCGCTGTTTCCCCCACTTTTGAGTCCCGTAAGATAACTTCGGTCAAAATACGTCACCTCCTAAAATTTCGGCCCAAACAAAGTCGGACAGACGCTTGGGCCATGCCAGCTATATGCATTGGCCGTTGATGCCGCGCGCGTTCGGGCTGCGTACGGGCGGCGAGCCTTGGCCTTGGCCGCGGGGTGGCTGCGTGCCTTGACCTTGGCCGCGGGCTGGCTGCGTGCCTTGCTCGAAATGCAGCACATGCTCGCGACCAAGGCACGTCGTACACTCTCGCGCACACACAACACACACTTGGACCGCGCTCCCGGGGCAAGGATAGGGAGATCGAGCGTGGCCCTGTGCCTTGGCCTTGGCCGCGGGGTGGCTGCGTGCCTAGGCCATGGCCGCGGGGTGGCTGCGTGCCTAGGCCTTCGCCGCGTGGTGGCTGCATGCCTAGGCCTTCACCGCGGGGTGGCTGGGTGCCATGGCCTTGGCTTTGGCCGCGGGGAGGCTGCGTGCCTTGGCTTTGGCCGCGGGCTGGATGCGTGCCTTGCTCGGAATGCAGCACATGCTCGCGACCAAGGCACGTCGCACACACACAACACACACTTGGACCGCGCTCCCGGGGCAATGATAGGGAGCTCGAGCGTGGCCCTGTGCCTTGGCCTTGGCCGCGGGGTGGCCGCGTGCCTTGGCCGCGGGCGAGCATTTGGCCAAAATGTGAGCACACGGTCCTTGCCGTTGCTTCGTATTCTTGGACCAAAAACTGAGATCCACACCTACCTTCCACTTCTTTCTCTGGTTTTGCCTGAATGCGACGAGTTGGTCCACCCGTTTGGGCACCCGTTCTCTGGCGGTAAAATGGCCGTAAAACGAGTTTGGGAGCTTGGAATTGGATTCCGTTTCCTCCCGCCACCGACTCCCACCAAACCCGACCACGCCAGCCAAAAATCCCACGCCGCCCCCGAAACACGAAATTTGGCCGCAATCCGTGTGCTATAGCTCACGGATTTTGGCCTTTTCGGGCGGAAAAATGCGAAAGTTGGCCAAGATCCGCGAGCTACCGCACACTGCCTAGGCCGCGGGGTGGCTGCGTGCCTAGGCCATGGCCGCGGAGTGGCTGCGTGCCTAGGCCATGGCCGCGTGGTGGATGCGTGCCTAGGCCTTGGCCGCGGGGTGGCTGCGTGCCTAGGCCTTCGCCGCAGGGTGGCTGGGTGCCATGGCCTTGGCTTTGGCCGCGTGGTGGCTGCGTGCCTTGGCTTTGGCCGCGGGTTGGCTGCATGCTCGCGACCAAGGCACGTCGCACACTCTCGCATGCTCACAACACACACTTGGACCGCGCTCACGGATTTTGGCCTTTTTGCGGGCACGTTTCATTCCCTTTTCGTAACCCCGCACGTTCGTTAAATTAGACGGAAAACGAGGTTCGGACCTCGGAATCGACTCTCGTCTTCACCGACGTTCGACTGTCGCACATATCTAATGCATCACCCAAAAATCCTGCCCCGCCCCGGAAACGCGAAAGTTGGCCAAGATCCGTGAGCTACACCACACGGCCTTGGCCTAGGGGTGGCTGCGTGCCTATGCTTTGGCCGCTGGGTGGCTGGGTGCCATGGCCTTGGCCTTGGCCGCGGGGTGGCTGCGTGCCTTGGCCTTGGCCTCGGGCTGGCTGCGTGCCATGCTCGAAATGCAGCACATTCTCGGGACCAAGGCACATCGCACACTCTCGCGCACACACAATACACACTTCAATGCATCACCCCAAAATCCCGTCACGCCCCGGAAACGCGAAAGTTCGCCAGATCCGTGAGCTACAGCACACGGCCTTTGCCGCGGAGTGGCTGCGTGCCATGCTCGAAATGCAGCACATGCTCGCGACCAAGGCAAGCAGCACATGCTCGCGACCAAGGCAAGTCGCACACTCTCGCACACACACAATACACACTTGGGCCGTGCTCCCGGGGCAAGGATAGGGAGCTCGAGCGTGGCCCTGTGCCTTGGCCTTGGCCGCGGGGTAGCCGCGTGCCTTGGCCGCAGGCAAGCATTTGGCCAAAATGTGAGCACACGGTCCTCGCCGTTGCTTCGTATTCTTGGACCAAAAACTGAGATCCACACCTACCTTCCATTTCTTTCTCCGGTTTTGCCTGAATCCGACGAGTTCGCCCACCCGTTTGGGCACCCGTTCTCTGGCGGTAAAATGGCCGTAAAACGAGTTTCGGAGCTCGGAATTGGATTCCATTTTCTCCCGCCACCAACTCCCACCAAACCCGACCACGCCAGCCAAAAATTCCATGCCGCCACTGAAACACGAAATTTGGCCGCAATCCGTGTGCTATAGCTCACGGATTTCGGCCTTTTCGGGCGGAAAAATGGGCGCAGGGCCTCCCGCATTATTTTCGCCATTTCTTTGAGCGGAAAACAGTACTAGCACCGTGAGGAGGCCCCCGGCCCAGTTCTACCACAACCGGACCAATTCGCGGGCACGTTTCGTCCCTTTTCGCACCCCCACAAGTTCTGTAAATCGGCCGTAAAACGAGGTTCGGACCTCGGAATCGACTCCCGTCTTCTCCGACGTTCGACTGTTGCACGTATCTAAATCATATCCCCAAAATCCCGCACCGCCCCGGAAACGCGAAAGTTGGCCAAGATCCGTGAGCTACAGCACACGGCCTTGGCGGCGTGCCTAGGCCTAGGCCGCGGCGTGGCTGGGTGCCATGGCCTTGGCCTTGGCCACTGTGTGGCTGCGTGCCTTGGCCTTGGCCGCGGGGTGGCTGCGTGCCTAGGACTTGGCCACGGGGTGGCTGGGTGCCATGGCCTTGGACTTGGCCGCGGGGTGCCTGCATGCCTTGGCTTTGGCCGCAGGCTGGCTGCATGCCTTGCTCGAAATGCAGCACATGCTCGCGACCAAGGCACGTCGCACACTCTCGCACACACAGAACACACACTTGGACCGCCCTCCCGGGGCATGGATAGGGAGCTCGAGCGTGGCCCTATGCCTTGGCCTTGGCCGCGGGGTGGCCGCGTGCCTTGGCCTTGGCCTTGGCCGCGGGTGAGCTTTTGGCCAAAATGTGAGGACACCGTCCTCGCCGTTGCTTCGCATTCTTGGACCAAAAACTGAGATCCACACCTACCTTCCACTTCTTTCTCCGGTTTTGCCTGAATCGGACGAGTTGGCCCACCCATTTGGGCACCCGTTCTCTGGCGGTAAAATGGCCGTAAAAGAGTTTCGGAGCTGCAGCACACGGCCTTGGCCTTGGCCGCGGGGTGGCTGGGTGCCATGGCCTTGCCCGCGGGGTGGCCGCATGCCATGGCCTTGGCCGTGGGGTGGACGCGGGCCTTGGCCTTGGCCACGGGGCGGCTGCGTGCCTCGGCCTTGGCCTTGGACGCGGGCTGGCTCCGTGCCTTGCTCGAAATGCAGCACATGCTCGTGACCAAGGCAGGTCGCACACTCTCACGCACACACAACACACACTCGGGCCGCGCTTCCGAGGCAAGGATAGGGAGCCCGAGCGTGGCCCTGTGCCTTGGCGTTGGCCGCGGGGTGGCTACGTGGCTTGGCCTTGGCCGCGGGCGAGCATTTCGCCAGAATGTGAGCACACGGTGCTCGCCGTTTCTTCGTATTCTTGGACAAAAAACTGAGATCAACACCTACCTTCCACTTCTTTCTCCGGTTTTTCCTGAATCGGATGAGTTGGCCCACCCGTTTGGGCACCCGTTCTCTGGCGCTAAAATGGCTGTAAAACGAGTTTCGGAGCTTGGAATTGGATTCCGTTTTCTCCCACCGCCGACTCCCACCAAACCCGACCACGCCAGCCAAAAATCACACGCCGCCCCCGAAACGCGAAATTTGGCCTCAATCCGTGTGCTGTAGCCACGGATTTTGGCCTTTATGGGCGGAAAAATGGGCGCAGGGCCTCCCGCATTATTTTTGCCATTTCTTCGAGAGGAAAACAGTACTAGCACCGTGAGGAGGCCCCCGGCCCAGTTCTACCACAACCGGACCAACTCGTGGGCACGTTTCGTTCCCTTTTCGCACCCCCGCACGTTCGGTAAATCAGACGTAAAACGAGGTTCGGACCTTGGAATCGACTCCCGTCTTCTCCGACGTTCGACTGTCGCACGTATCTAATGCATCACCCCAAAATCCCGCCCCGCCCCGGAAACGCGAAAGTTGGCCAAGGTCCGTGAGCTACAGCACGCGGCCTTGGCCGCGGGGTGGCTGCGTGCCTAGGCCTTGGCCGCGGGGTTGCTGGGTGCCATGGCCTTGCCCTTGGGCGCGGCGTGGCTGCGTGCCTTGGCCTTGGCAGCGGGCTTGCTGCGTAACATGCTCGAAATGCAGCACATGCTTGCGGGGTGGCCGCGTGCCTTGGCCGCGGGCGGGCATTTGGCCAAAATGTGAGCACACGGTCCTCGCCGTTGCTTCGTTTTCTTGGACCAAAAACTGAGATCCACACCTACCTTCCACTTCTTTCTCCAGTTTTGCCTGAATCCGACGAGTTGGCCCACTCGTTTGGGAACCCGTTCTCTGGCGGTAAAATGGCTGTTAAATGAGTTTCGGAGCTCGGAATTGGATTCCGTTTTCTGCCGCCACCGACTCCCACCAAACCCGACCACGCCAGCCCAAAAATCCCACGCCGCCCCCGAAACACAAAATTTGGCTGCCCGAGTGTGTGTTGTGTGTGCGTGACAGTGTGCGACCTGCCTTGGTCGCGAGCATGTGCTGCATTTCGAGCAAGGCGCGGAGCCAGCCCGCGGCCAAGGCCAAGGCCGAGGCACGCAGCCACCCCGTGGCCAAGGCCAAGACACGTGTCCACCCCGCGGCCAAGGCCATGGCACCCAGCCAGCCCGCGGCCAAGGCCTAGGCATGCTGCCAGCCCGCGGCCAAGGCCTAGGCATGCTGCCAGCCCGCGGCCAAGGCCTAGGCATGCAGCCACCCGGTGGCCAAGGCCAAGGCCATGGCACGAAGCCACCCCGAGGCCAAGGCCAAGGCCATGGCCCGCAGCCATCCCGCGGCCAAGGCCAAGTCCGTGTGCTGTCGCTCACGGATCTTGGCATACTTTCGCGTTTCCGGGGCGGTGCGGGATTTTGGGGTGATGCATTAGATACGTGCGACAGTCGAACGCCGGAAAAGAGGGGAGTCGATTTCGAGGTCCGAACCTCGTTTTACGGCCGATTTACCGAGGGTGCGGGGGTGCGAAAAGGGGACAAAACGTGCCCTCGAAACTGTCCGATTATGGTAGAACTGGGCCGGGGGCCTCCTCACGGCGCAAGTACTGCTTTCCGCTCGAAGAAATGGCAAAAATAATGCGGGAGGCCAAAATCCGTGAGCTATAGCACACGGATTGTGGCCCAATATCGAGTTTCGGGGGCGGCGTGGGATTTAGGGCTGGCGTCGTCGGCTTTGGTGGGAGTCGGTGGCGGGAGAAAACGGAATCCAATTCCGAGCTCCGAAACTCGTTTTACGGCCATCTTACCGGCAGCGAACGGGTGCGCAAACGGGTTGGCCAACTCGTCCGATTCAGGCAAAACCGGAGAAAGAAGTGGAAGGTAGCTGTGGATCTCAGTTTTTGGTCCAAGAATACGAAGAAACGGCGAGGACCGTGTGCTCACATTTTGGCCAAATGCTCGCCGAGTTTGCCAACGATTCCGTTTTCTCCGCGCAGCCACCCCGCGGCCAACGCCAAGGCACAGGGCCACGCTCGAGCTCCCTATCATTGCCTCGGGAGCGCGGCCCGAGTGTGTCTTGTGTGTGCGTGAGAGTGTGCGACCTGCCTTGGTCGTGAGCATGTGCTGCATTTCGAGCAAGGCACGGAGCAAGCCCGCGGCCGAGGCACGCAGCCACCCCGTGGCCAAGGCCAAGGCACGCGTCCACCACGCGGCCAAGGCCATGGCACCCAGCCAGCCCGCGGCCAAGGCCATGGAACGCAGCCACCCCGAGCCCAAGGCCAAGGCCATGGCCCGCAGCCATCCCGCGGCCAAGGCCAAGTCCGTGTGCTGTCGCTCACGGATCTTGGCCAACTTTCGTGTTTCCGGGGCGGTGCGGGATTTTGGGGTGAAGCATTAGATACGTGCGACAGTCGAACGTCGGAAAAGAGGGGAGTCGAGTTCGAGGTCCAAACCTCGTTTTACGGCCGATTTACCGAGGGTGCGGGGGTGCGAAAAGGGGACAAAACGTGCCCTCGAATTGGTCCAATTATGGTAGAACTGGGCCGGGGGCCTCCTCAAGGTGCAAGTACTGCTTTCCGCTCGAAGAAATGGCAAAAATAATGCGGGAGGCCCTGCGCCCATTTTCCCGCCAGAAAAGGCCAAAATCCGTGAGCTATAGCACACGGATTGTGGCCCAATATCGAGTTTCGGGGGCGGCGTGGGATTTTGGGCTGGCGTCGTCGGCTTTGGTGGGAGTCGGTGGCGGAAGAAAACGGAATCCAATTCCGAGCTCCGAAACTCGTTTTACGGCCATCTTACCGGCAGCGAACGGGTGCCCAAACGGGTTGGCCAACTCGTCCGATTCAGGCAAAACCGGAGAAAGAAGTGGAAGGTAGCTGTGGATCTCAGTTTTTGGTCCAAGAATACGAAGAAACGGCGAGGACCGTGTGCTCACATTTTGGCCAAATGCTCACCCGCGGCCAACGCCAAGCCGCGCAGCCACCCCGCGTCCAACGCCAAGGCACAGGGCCACGCTCGAGCTCCCTATCATTGCCTCGGGAGCGCGGCCCGAGTGTGTCTTGTGTGTGTGTGAGAGTGTGCGACCTGCCTTGGTCGCGAGCATGTGCTGCATTTCGAGCAAGGCACGGAGCCAGCCCGCGGCAAAGGCCAAGGACCAGGCTTGCAGCCACCCCGTGGCCAAGGCCAAGCCACGCGTTCACCCCGCAGCCAAGGCCATGGCACCGAGCCGGCCCGCGGCCAAGGCCTAGGCACGCAGCCAGCCTGCGGCCAAGGCCTTGGCACGCAGCCACCCCGCGGCCAAGGCCAAGGCCGTGTGCTGTAGCTCACGGATCTTGGCCAACTTTCGCGTTTCCAGGGCGGTGCGGGATTTTGGGGTGATGCATTACATACGTGCGACAGTTGAATGTCAGAAAAGAGGGGAGTCGATTTCGAGGTCCGAACCTCGTTTTATGGCCGATTTACCGAGGGTGCGGGGGTGCGAAAAGGGGACGAAACGTGCCCTCGAATTGGTCCGATTGTGGTAGAACTGGGGGCGGCGTGGGATTTTTGGGTGATGCTTTGGCCTTGGCCTCGGGGTGGCTGCGTGCCTAGGACTTGGCCACGGGGTGGCTGGGTGCCATGGCCTTGGCCTTGGCCGCGGGGTGGCTGCATGCCTTGGCTTTGGCCGTGGGCTGGCTGCGTGCCTTGCTCGAAATGCAGCACATGCTCGCGACCAAGGCATGTCGCACACTCTCGCGCACACAAAACGCACACTTGGGCCGTGCTCCCGGGGCAAGGATAGGGAGCTCGAGCGTGGCCCTGAGCCTTGGCCTTGGCCGCAGGGTGGCCGCGTGCCTTGGCCTTGGCCTTGGCCGCGGGCGAGCATTTGGCCAAAATGTGAGCACACAGTCCTCGCCGTTTCTTCGTATTCTTGGACCAAAAACTGAGATCCACACCTACCTTCCACTTCTTTCTACGGTTTTGCCTGAATCGGATGAGTGGGCCCACCCGTTTGGGCAACCGTTCGCTGCCGGTAAGATGGCCGTAAAACGAGTTTCGGAGCTCGGAATTGGATTCCGTTTTCTCCCGCCACCGACTGCCACCAAACCCGACGACGCCAGCCCAAAATCCCACGCCGCCTCCGAAACGCGAAATTTGGCCACAATCCGTGTGCTATATAGCTCACGGATTTTGGCCTTTTCTGGCGGAAAAATGGGTGCAGGGCCTCCCGTATTATTTTTGCCATTTCTTCAAGCGGAAAGCAGTACTTACGCCGTGAGGAGGCCCCTGGCCCAGTTCTACCACAATCGGACTAATTCGAGGGCACGTAGCATCCCCTTTTCGCACCCCCGCACCCTCGGTACATCTGCCGTAAAACGAGGCTCGGACCTCGAAATCGACTCCCCTCTTTTCCGACGTTCGACTGTCGCACGTATCTAATGCATCACCCCAAAATCCCGCAACGCCCCGGAAACCCGAAAGTAGGCCAAGATCCGTGAGCGACAGCACACGGGCTTGGCCTTGGCCACCGGGTGGGTGTATGCCAAGGCCTTGGCCGCAGGGTGGCTGCGCGCCTAGGCCTTGGCCGCAGGCTGGCTTGGTGCCATGGCCTTGGCCGCGGGCTGGACGCGTGCCTAGGCCTTGGCCATGGGGTGGCTGCGTGCCTCGGCCTTCGCCTTGGCCGCGGGCTGGCTTCGTGCCTTTCTCGAAATGCAGCATATGCTCTCGACCAAGGCAGGTCGCACACTCTCACGCACACACAACACGCACTCCGGCCGCGCTCCCGAGGCAAGGATAGGGAGCTCGAGCGTGGCCCTGTGCCTTGGCATTGGCCGCCGGGTGGCTGCATGGCTTGGCCTTGGCCGCGGGCGAGCATTTGGCCAAAATTTGAGCACACGGTCCTCGCCGTTTGTTCGTATTCTTGGACCAAAAACTGAGATCCACACCTACCTTCCACTTCTTTCTCCGATTTTTCCTGAATTGGACGAGTTGGCCCACCCGTTTGGGCACCCGTTCGCTGCCGGTAAGATGGTCGTAAAACGAGTTTCGGAGCTCGGAATTGGATTCCGTTTTCTCCCGCCACCGACTCCCACCAAACCCGACGACGCCAGCCCAAAATCCTACGCTGCCCCCGAAACGCGAAATTTGGCCACAATCCGTGTGCTATATAGCTCACGGATTTTGGCCTTTTCTGGCGGAAAAATGGGCGCAGGGCCTCCCGTATTATTTTTGCCATTTCTTCAAGCGGAAAGCAGTACTTACGCCGTGAGGAGGCCCCTGGCCCAGTTCTACCACAATCGGACTAATTCGAGGGCACGTAGCATCCCCTTTTCGCACCCCCGCACCCTCGGTACATCTGCCGTAAAACGAGGCTCGGACCTCGAAATCGACTCCCCTCTTTTCCGACGTTCGACTGTCGCACGTATCTAATGCATCACCCCAAAATCCCGCAACGCCCCGGAAACCCGAAAGTAGGCCAAGATCCGTGAGCGACAGCACACGGGCTTGGCCTTGGCCGCGGGGTGGCTGCGTGCCTAGGCCTTGGCCTCGGGGTGGCTGCGTGCCTAGGCCTTGGCCGCGGGCTGGACGCGTGCCTAGGCCTTGGCCATGGGGTGGCTGCGTGCCTCGGCCTTCGCCTTGGCCGCGGGCTGGCTTCGTGCCTTTCTCGAAATGCAGCATATGCTCTCGACCAAGGCAGGTCGCACACTCTCACGCACACACAACACGCACTCCGGCCGCGCTCCCGAGGCAAGGATAGGGAGCTCGAGCGTGGCCCTGTGCCTTGGCATTGGCCGCCGGGTGGCTGCATGGCTTGGCCTTGGCCGCGGGCGAGCATTTGGCCAAAATTTGAGCACACGGTCCTCACCGTTTGTTCGTATTCTTGGACCAAAAACTGAGATCCACACCTACCTTCCACTTCTTTCTCCGGTTTTACCTGAATCGGACGAGTTGGCCCACCCGTTTGGGCACCCGTTCGCTGCCGGTAAGATGGCCGTAAAACGAGTTTCGGAGCTCGGAATTGGATTCCGTTTTCTCCCGCCACCGACTCCCACCAAACCCGACCTCGCCAGGCCAAAATCCCACGCCGCCCCCGAAACGCGAAATTTGACCACAATCCGTGCGCTATAGCTCACGGATTTTGGATTTTGGCCTTTTCCGGGGGAAAAATGGGCGCAGGGCCTCCCGCATTATTTTTGCCATTTCTTCGAGTGGAAAACAGTACTTGCGCCGTGAGGAGGCCCCCAGCCCAGTTCTACCACAGTCGGACCAATTCGCGGGCACGTTTCGTATCCCTTTCGCACGCCCGCGCCCTCGGTAAATTGGCCGTAAAACGAGGTTCGGACCTTGAAATCGACTCCCCTGTTTTCCAACACTCGACTGTCTCACGTATCTAATGAATCACCCCAAAATCTCGTGCCGTCCCGGAAACGCGAAAGTTGGCCAAGATCCGTGAGCTACAGCACACGGCCTTGGCCTTGGCCGCGGGGTGGCTGCGTGACATGCCTTGGCCTTGGCCGCGGGGTGCCTGCGTGCCATGGCCTTGGCCTTGGCCTCGGGATGGCTGCGTGCTAAGGCCTTGGCCTTGGCCGCGGGCTGGCTCCGTGCCTTGCTCGAAATGCAGCACATGCTCGCGACCAAGGCAGGTCGCACACTCTCACGCACACACAATACACACTCGGGCTGCGCTTCCGAGGCAAGGATAGGGAGCTCCAGCGTGGCCCTGTGCCTTGGCGTTGGCCGCGGGGTGGCTGCATGGCTTGGCCTTGGACGCGGGCACCCATTTGGCCAAAATGTGAGCACACGGTCCTCTCCGTTTCTTCCTATTCTTGGA
>JASUUG010000256.1:0-35789 GCA_030449905.1 Luvunga scandens
TTAGAAATTGTAATGAGGACAGCAATTAAAAGCTCATCGAAACCTAAAGTTCGAAAACCTCGCTCTTCAAGCTCTTCTGGTCGAGGAAAGTGGATGGTTGTAGCTAGCATTGCAAGATTTTTGTCGGTCTCTGTGACAGATATGGTTATGAAAGTAAGGGCATTAGATTTTTCTTTCTCATTTTTTTGTATCATTAGCCATCAACTTATGTTCAGTATTAATTTCAAAAGATTGAACTTAGTAAAAAGTCTAACAATACTGCTTAAAGTCAAACTCCACCTCTCTGTATGCACATGACCAAATTTAATTCATGAGCCTGTCATGGGCATCCAGATGATACCTAAAAACCCAATAGATTAATAGATTAGGGAATTTGACCATATGATTTGTGTGTTAACCTGAAATACAATTAATTCCAAAGGCTTGAAGGACTTGATAGTAATACTAGAGCTATACATCATTATTTATATAAGCTCCAAGGACTTGATATATCAAGTTATGACACGTGTCCTCAGTGGCAAGGATGTAATTGATGTATGAGATCATTGATTTTAACATGTGCTTAATTCTCTATGTTGTAATTTAACTAATAGAACGGTGGAATCAAGACACAAGACTTTTGGTGAAATAGGCTTTGATACTATGTGTTTGTAACCAATAATCTCAAAATTTTTGAATCTATAAGAGAAGAATTAATTGTGGCATTTAAACTCCAACATAGCCCCTCGTGTGCATGGAAGAACTAGAAAAACAGAATTGTGTTGGTGAAACCAAGCGCACACGAACACTCATATAATTAATGGAATAGGGCTTGAAGAAAATACTTCTTGGTCAACATGGATTGGATTTCATGCCAATTAGCTCATGTGTAAGGACCCAATTACAGTATTTAAGCTCAACAATTTACCAGTGTGTTTTACTATTTGTACATTGATTTTAATAGTCTTCCATCATTAACTTTTCTTCTACTTTATATCCTGAATGATTATCTTTGCCTGATCATGCTGTCCATGAAGTCACTCATGGCCAGGTCAATTTGGTTTAAAGAGGGTGTTAAGAATGCAGATTCTTCCAGATGGTGGTTATAGGTTGGAGAGAGAGAAAGGGTGAGGGAAAAGTTGTGATTTTTAAGACTTTTGCAACTTGACTGAGAGTTATCTTAATCTTCCTTTCTCTAATGTTTTTGAAATGCAGTCAAAATACAACACATCTTCCAGTATTTTGATTTGATGCCACTTCAGTGCAGTAAACTGCTTTGTCCAGGCAATTTTTTTTTTTTTGCAACTTGGAACCTCTGCATCAGTGATGCACATCTGGGTGCATTAGCACTTCATAAGTTGTCAAGCAGGAAATGTAGCAATGACCATGTGGATTCTTTTGAATACAACTGCATAATTTCATATGTTTCCGTGGAGCTTTGAACCCTGAAATATATGCTGGTGAAGTGTGGCTGTGCCCAGCATGTTTGAGTCTGAACTGGTTTGCACATGTGCTATCATATATGCTCTATCAAGTATCAACAAGTATAAGAATCCCTACAGCTGCCACTGTAATTGAGTTTGAAAATTTTCAGACACTTATTGATTAATGTATGGTTTTCCCTTTTTTTTGGCTTTTGTATTTATTGTTTGGGGCTTTGGACCAGTCACTGTAACTGCTTCTGAAACATTGCAGAATCCCAAAAGTTACCGTAGAAGTTAAGGAATTGATTGTGGATATATCTAAAGATGGTGGATCAAAGCCAAATTTGATTGTTAGCTGCATATATCACCTATATATGTACACATAGGTGAACCACTTGATTAGTTGTGACCAATCGCCCAACTTAAATGCTGGTGAAGCCTTTTCTGCCAAACATCGTTTTCCCATAATGGACAAATATTCTGCTGCTCCTTTTAGCTGTGAAGAATTTTCTCTCTCATGTGAATTTGGTCATAATAGGTACTCTTTTTTTTTTCATTCAGTTGTGATTCTCGTTTATTTTAATATTCTACATCATGCAAATCTAGTCATGTTTGGTCATTAGCATGGTTTTGTAATAATAAGCTAAACCACATTAAACTTCTGGGTTTTATTGTGGATTGCTTCTGTACTTCACGGTTTCCTCTCTGTTCTCTCTTTCTTTTGTATCTCCACTTCTGGATCTAAAATTTATTTATAATAAATCTAAAGGTTTGTAATCTCTTCTTTTGGATGTAGGGGGAGCAGGTGTGGTAATCCAAAATTTGGACATTTCCTGTGGAGAGGTCTCTGAGCCTGAATGAGGAGCTGCTTTCAAAAATAAGAAATCGCCAGATGGTTTTACTCACACTGATAAAGTTATGGGGTTAGAAAATTGATTCAGTGGCGACTGAAAAGCTAACAAAAACAAGCAGCTTGCAGCGATTACAAAGTATGCTTCTATATTTCCAGAAAAGGTTTGTAGGATTTAACATGTTATTATATGGCTTACTGTGTTCTTTCTATCTCTCATTGTTATTTAAATTATCTATCCTGTTGTATTGTTCTTTTTTGAATACTTGATGCGTGTTTGTGAACATGACCTTAACAGTAATGCACTATAGGTTTATTTTCCTTCAACAGGGTCTGCTTAATTTGCCTAATTTGGATGGAGGTTTACACACAAGAGAACATGGTCTTGTCGTGGGAGAAATAACATTACAGGCATCCAACTGAAAAGCACCAAATCAAGATACTTTGAAGATGTTAGGAGTGTACACTTGATTTTGTATTGATTTCAGTGAGATATATGTATGATTGTGACCGTTGATATTGTTAATCTTGTTTTCTTTTCTAAGTTTCATGATTATAGCCTGTTTACCTCCTGTGAAAATGATTTTTATTTATGTTTCAGCTTGTTAGGCTGGCTGTTCCGTCTTGGAGATCATGAAACTTGATGTTCTCTCCTCTGTCTACATTCAATGCAGGGTGAGTCATGTGCTGTAAAGTGGTGGGCAGATTTCTATGTCAAGTTTATTCTCTTTCCTGCATGTAGTGCAGATAAAAACTACACATTTTAATATGCTTATGTTCCGCAGAGCATGTTGTTGTGGTAAACTATTTGCTTCGATGACTTCATTTTTACCTCTAATCTACATATTTTGTTTTGGTCATAATCAATCTGTGACTAAAATGACGTGAATCGTTGTTGTGTGTTAACTTGGATTTTACGGTATGTTTGATGTAATCTGTAGTTCTTCTCAAGTGGAGGGTTTTGTTCAGGTGGATAGTATCTCTTTGGGCCTACATAAGCATGGTAAGTTTGAGAACCAGAGGCTTTTAAAGTTTCAGCATTTTGCAAACTTTTAATTCCTTTTTCTTTTATAGGGGAAACATAAACTCTTTATAGAAAGTTAGAAGGGAACAAACATTACAAATGTAGAACCAGAGCTCATACAAACTAAAATCTCACCTACAGTGTGGAAACACCTTCAAAACTATACACAAACTTTGTGTAAAAGAAAAACCTCTTGAAAACCCAAGATATGGAATAAGAACTACTCCCAACAAAATTAGTCCTAAAAAGTGTATCTGGATCAAGCTGAATGAAAAGAATGAGGAATCTTGAAATCCTTGAAAGTTGATGCCCAGATAGAAGAAAAGAATCAAATCCTGTCCCGTAATCCATTAATATCTTCCTCCTTTTCCCCCTACAAAAATACAGTTATTTCTTTCTTGCCAAATGACCCCAAAAGAGAGCTAGGACAACACACTTCCATAATGTTTTAGCTTTCCTTCCTTTTCTAAAGTAAAATATTCTCCATAAACAAAGCCTTGCAAGACACTGGAGATGCCCAAAGAATATTAGCTGCAACACATAAAGGCCCATAAGGAGGAGGCAGCACCACAGTGAAGAAAAAGATGGTTACTGGTTTCTTCATTTTTTTCTCGCATAACACACCAAGAAGGAGAAAGACATCTTAGGATTTCTCCTCTGAATCTTCTCTCTAGTATTAGTAATTCCAAGAACTACTATCCAAGCAAAAATTTGGACTTTAGGAGGAGCATTGCTTTCCAGACCATCCTATTAGAATTGTCTTCTGCCAACCAAGAGAAAGTATGACTTGCAAGAAAGCTTGCAAGAGCCATCTGGTTTCCTGTTATCTCATCCTCTTTACTCTCATCCAAGGAAAAAGAATCCATCAAAACTACAAGGGTGAGTACTCTTGAATCTCTATATTGTTCAAATTTCTCCTCAAATTAAAATTCCAACTCCATTCTAAGGAAGAGAGATCCTTGACTATTCTAGATTTGATAGGCACATTCTTAGAGGACAAAATTTGTACAAATGAGGAAATTGCTCACAGAGAGACAATTCTAAGTGACATAGCTTCTGGAAAAGTTCAGAGGACGCTAAGCCCCTTTTAGTTTGCCTAACTGTAAGCTAGAGTCCTCTTCATTCTTAACTCCTTTAATTATTGCTGTAAGTTTATGGCATTAAGTTTGGAAGTTGACTACTGTGACCAGGTATTTCAACCTGGCAGACTCTGCACTTAAATGGCAAAAGCTAACATGAGGTGAAAATTGTTAAAACAAGAAAAATTAAAAGGATGAATTTAATTGACTTATGTAAAAACTGCTGTTCTAAGTGTCATTTACCCTTCAGCAAAGGTGGGTGGTCAAGTCACCTTTTGCAATTCCTTTTCTGCAGCTCTTAATTTCCCAACTCTTGCTTCAAACTGGTGTGAGTGATAAGTGAATGTTTTATTTATTTATTTATTTATTTGGTGGAGACAATGAGTATGATTGAACATCTTATTAAGAGGAAGTAGTTTTGTTTAACCTTAATCCTTAATATTTATTCAACAAGCAATATATTTAATGTACAAAATATCAGTTTATTTTTCCATTTACACTTGATTAAAAGATCTTCATTTGAGTTTGCCTAATAAATTACTGTTTTTTCCTCATTTTTTCTAGTCTATTTTCTAAATGCATATTAACTTGTCCCAAGCTTTTTATTTGTGTGTTTATTTTTCGTTGTGTCAATTTATTTATTTATTCTGGGATGCCTTTGGCTTTCAGCCAACATCAACTATTAGGGCTGAAATTGATATTAAGCTTGGAGGTACTCAGTGCAATATCATAATGAGTAGATTAAAGCCATGGTTGCTCCACTTGTCAAAAAAGAAAAGAATGGTTCTTCCAGAGGGAAACTTCTAAAACTGAAAGGCAGCAATTAAGTGAATCCAAAGTTGTTATGTGGACATGCACTGTCTCGCTCCTGAGATGACTATTTTGCTCTATAGTATCAGTGGTTCTCCATTGTATCATGTAAGTAATCTATCTCTTTCACATTATTTTGGGTTACAAGGAAGTGGTTGAGTTCTCTATTTAATGTATTGACTGCACTAATGTTCCATGGTTGCAGGCTCCTGTTAATAAAATAAAAGTTCTTCATATTGAATGTGATGATTAGGATATGATGATCATCTTATTGGAAGTTGTTAATCGAATTTAAGGGATGGAGTTATTTGGTTTACAGCCAGTAGTTTAGCTCAGAGAGATGTAGTTGCAGATAGCCAGCATGATCCAACTTAAGAGTAGAAATTCTTAAATTTTAATTGTAAACTATCCAAAATTCGTTACATTGCAAAACATGACATTTGAGATGATTATCAAAACTATTTCTCCCTTCTGATTAGAATATTGCGTACTATGCAAATTTAAGAGCCAGATTTTTCTGCCTGTTAATTAGGACAGTGGAATCTGCCATCATATGGAGAGAAAACAAGTAAAGAACTAACTAATGCTATGTGTATATATTTTCTAAAGCTCTTATCCTTTGAAATATTGATTGCATATCTCTCAATTTCACTCTTAAATCAGACTGTTTATGAAATAGTCTGCCTTGTTCTTTTGTTTGACTGCTGAACTATAGTTATGATTGTAGCATTTAAATTTTTAGTGACATGTTACAGGGTTGCTCACAATCATCACATGTATTTGCGAATAACATTTCAAGTATGGGAACTGCAGTACACATGGAACTTGGTGAGCTGAATTTGCACATGGCAGATGAATATCAAGAATCATTAAAGAAAGCCTTTTGGTGTAGAGTCGAATTCAGGTTCCTTAATGCATATAGCTAAGATTAGTCTAGACTGGGGCAACAAAGACATGGAATCACCTGAAGAAAATGGTCTTAAATCTAAACTGGTCCTCTCTGTTGATGTGACTGGTATGGGTGTTTATTTCACTATCAAGCGTGTTGAGTCACTTATTGTAACTGCTTTGTCCTTTCAAGCTCTCTTCAAGAGTCTATCTGCTTCCAGTAAGAGAACAACACAGAGTCGAGGAGCATATGCATCTAAATCATCTGGGAAAGGGACTCGTCTCATGAAATTTAATCTTGAACGCTGCTTTGTAAATTTTTGTGGTGACGTAGGGCTTGGAAAACACTGTTGTTGCAGATCCCAGCGTGTAAATTATGGGTCACAGGGTGGTCAAGTTGTAATTAGTGTCTCTGCTGATGGCACACCACGTGCTGCGAATGTCATGTCCAGTATTTCTGAAGAATCTTCAAAGTTGAGATACTCCATTTCTCTTGATATCTTCCATTTTAGTTTGTGTGTAAACAAAGAAAAACAGTCTACACAGGTGGAACTTGAAAGAGCCAGATCTATTTATCAAGAACATTTGGAGGGAAATAAGCCTGGTACTAAAGTGGTATTATTTGACATGCAAAATGCGAAATTTGTACGGCGTTCTGGTGGGCTCAAGGAGATCTCCGTGTGCTCTCTTTTCAGTGCTACTGATATTACAGTCTGGTGGGAACCTGATGTGCATCTGGCACTATTAGAACTAGTCCTGCAATTGAAGTTACTGGTCCAGAGTCAGAAACTTCAGGTACATGGTAATGAATATAAGGAAGATGTCTCTAGTGTAAGAGATGCTGAACAGAAGAAAGAAGCTACCACGGAGTCGGGTCATCTTGACAAGAACAAGAAGAAGGAATCCATATTTGCTGTTGATGTGGAGATGCTTAGCATATATGCTGAAGTCGGTGACGGGGTTGATGCAATGGTTCAGGTTCAGTCAATTTTCTCTGAGAATGCTCGTATAGGCATCCTTCTTGAAGGACTTATTCTTAGTTTCAATAGGGCTAGAATATTCAAAAGTAGTAGGATGCAAATTTCTCGTATTCCTAGTGATTCAACTTGTCCATCAGATGCAAATATACCTGCAGCCACCACTTGGGATTGGGTAATTCAAGGACTTGATGTTCATATTTGCATGCCATACAGGTTGGAGTTGCGTGCTATTGATGATGCTGTTGAGGATATGTTGCGTGGTTTGAAGCTTATAAGTGCCGCCAAAACTCAACTCATATATCCCATGAAGAGTGAAAGCTCAAAACCTAAAAGCCTGGTTCAGTGAAGTTTGGTTGTTTGAAGTTTTGCATACGAAAGCTTACTGCTGATATTGAGGAAGAACCAATGCAAGGTTGGCTTGATGAACACTATCAGCTGATGAAGAATGAAGCCTGTGAGTTAGCTGTCAGGTTAAAATTTCTCGAGGAACTAATTTCTCTTCTCTGCAAGCTGAACTATAAAATCTGCTGAAATGAATGATTTGTTCTGAAAAAGGTTTACTATAATTTAGACAAAGCAGGTACAACAATAAGGTAATAAGTAATATGTTGAGCTGGACGCGACATGATCATTCTGTCATTAATACAAGAAGAAATTTACCAAAAGTCATTCCGCTTCCAATATCAGTGGCAAAGCTTAGAAACCCAGGCGGCACTCAGAGAGAGGTTCTGGTGCTCGAGTAGGAAGGGTTTCAGGCTGGTTTTAGTTTTAGTATTGATGGTAGCCTTCTTCTTCATTTCTGGCCAACAGTAGTTGATGTAAGCTTGACAAGGATTGATGGTGGAGATTCTGGGATGATAGAGCTTCTGAAGAAGCTGGATCCCGTTTGTCATGAAAGTAATATACCATTTTCTCGGCTGGCCTGGGAGTAATATTCTGTTGAATACAGGCACCTTAGTTGTTAAGCTTAAGTACATTACCTCTTTTTTCTGCAACTTCTGGCAAATGTGAAGGTCAGTGCTTGTGCTGGCACAACAGGTAAGGTTCTCAGCTACCTTCCTTTCCTGCATTCCCCAATATGCTAGGACTTCTAATATTTCTTTCTGTCTTTCTGATGTATGCTTTTTCACCTTGTCTGTTTGTAGCCCCAAATGGAATATTAAATTACCTGTTAATGGATTGGTTTGATGGAACCAATAAACCCCTTATTTAATCCACAAAGAAGTCCTGTCCTGAAACTCAATCCGCATTTTTATTAAAATGTCATGTCAGAAATATTTAGGACTAATAGATTGTTTTCAAATCTGTAGTAGGCATAATATAAAATGGATCTTTGTAAGGTAAGCGCTGTAAACTGGTTGCTCCAGTAGCTAACTGAGTAGTTTTCAAGTAGTTTATTTAGTTAGCCGCTGAGTTTGAATCTTGGGAGAGGCAAGGGGTTTAAAAATTTAATTTGGGCTTTGCCCACCACCTTCTACCTATTTTTGGAGAAATAATAATAATAAAACTTATAAAGGCTGGTTGAATAATCTTCTGGTAAACTAATCACCTTTGATTGTATCTCTGGCTTTGTTGTTTGGGTTGCTATCTATTCTTTGTTGTCTTAACTAATTGGGTCATTTGCATGTGTGTTTTATTGATATATATAAGAAACTGGAGTTATTTTATGTTCTTTGGCTTAAATCAGGCAACTTGTTTTCAGCCTCAAATTTACCAAGATGTCTTCATTGGAAGATGGAGGAAGGTTGCATGCTTCGTTCAGCAGGGCACAACCCCACCAATGAAAACATACTCAGATTTACCCCTATACTTCCAGAGGAGAAGTAACTTTTGGAGTGGGACATGAACCAGCTTTTGCTGATGTGAGCTATGCTTTACGGTTGCTCCACGTAGAGCTAATTTAAGTGTTAGGAATCCAGGTCCGTAATTCTGCCACTGAAGAAGGAAAAAGAACTTACCATGGTGGGATGATATGAGAAAATTACATTCATGGAAATATCACGTTAAACTTTTCTGAAAACTAGATGGAGCGTTCTGGCAACTACCGATCCTTACTTAAAGCTTGACAAACTGGAAATCGTGTCAGCTTCAATGAAGATTGAGCAGTCAGGCCGTGTTCATGTTTATGCTGAGGAATTTAAGATTTTTGTGAGTAGCTTGGAGAGTTTGTTTAAAGTCTAAAACCTAAAGCTTCAACTGGTTCTCTCCACTGCTTGAAGCCCCAGTCTTTATTCTTGAAGTTACAATGGATTGGGAATGCAGTTCTGGCAATCCATTGAATCATTATTTATTTGCACTTCTATTGAAGGAAAACCTCGTGAAAAAAGTTTTGATCCATTCAGATCTACTTCTCTCTCCCTCAGGTGGAATTTTTCCCTTAGACCCTCTGTGCTTGCACGTGCAAAAGAAACCACCCTGCCTTTGTGGGAATAGCACAATTGTAGATGAAACTGTCTATGGTTCCTTGAGTATAAGCGAGAATGTCCCAGTAGCTTCGCCAAAAGGTGAATGTTGGTCCTCATGATTTGGCTTGGTTAAGCAAATTTTGGAACTTGAATTATATTCCTCCGCACAAATTGCGTAGCTTCTCCAGGTGGCCTCGTTTTGGAGTTCCAAGATTTGTCAGGTCAGGAAACTTGTCACTAGACAGGGTGATGACTGAGTTTATGCTTCGCTTAGATATTACTCCTATTTGTATAAAGCACGTGCCATTAGATGATGATGATCCAGCCAAAGGACTGACCTTTAATATGACAAAGCTGAAGTATGAAATCTGTTTCAGTCGTGGCAAACAAAAATATACTTTTGACTGCCATCGTGATCCTCTTGATCTTGTTTACCAGGGTATTGAGCTTCATGTGCTTAAGGTTTTTATAAATAAAGAATATTGCACCAGTGTTACGGAAGTAGTTCAAATGACAAGGAAAGGTTCAAAAAAATCTGCATCCATGGATAGGATTCCCAGTGAAAAACATAATAATATGAACGGTTGCACTGAGAAACACCGTGATGATGGATTTTTCTTGTCATCTGACTATTTTACGATCAGAAGGCAGGCCCTGCCAAGGTGACCCTGCAAGGTTATTGGCTTGGCAAGATGCTGGAAGAAGAAATCTTGAGATGACGTGTGTGAGGTCTGAGTTTGAGAATGGCAGTGCATTGCGATGAGCACACCGATCTGACCTTAGTGATGATGATGGATACAATGTGGTAATAGCTGACAATTGTCAGCGTGTATTTGTCTATGGCCTTAAGCTCTTGTGGACTATAGGAATAGAGATGCAGTTTGGTCTGGGTTGGCCATGGATATCCAAGGCATTTTGACCCGAAGCCTTCTCCTTCGGCAGTATGCACGGAAGAAGTTACTTGAGGAGAAACAAAAACGATTGGAACTGAAATGCTTAAAAATGATATTTCTAAGTCCCTTCAGTTAGCCATGATGCCATTTCCTCTTCTCACCATGGGAGACTTCAGGACCAGATTTCATCTCCATCGATTCGGTTAAAATGGAGAGAGTAACCTCATCATCTGCTCGCGGTTGGTATGTCTTCAAAACCTTTTTGCAGATTTTATCTTAAGTGTGGAGGTGCATTATTGTTTAGGCGCAGAGGTCTACCAGAATGCAAGAAACATATTAAACCCTCACTTTCAGCTAGATATAACATCTTGATCTTAAAAATAATCCACAAACAAAATCTGTACTATAAAATCAATCTCCCAGCTGAGATGCACCCTCTTTTGCTTTATTACCAGCAAAAGATGAAAGCAACAATGATCTTGAGGAGGAGGGGACTTGTCATTTCATAATGTGCGTTATTGAGCCACAGTTCAATCTTCACTCGAAGACGCTAATGTAAGTTCAATGGATATTTCAACTTTGAATTTAACTTTTTCCCTTAAAGATTTTCCTGGTCATGCAAAGAAGAATCTTTTAATTTCTTGTGATTTATTTTCCTTGTTTTGGTTGGCAGGTGTGGCCTTTTTCTGAAATGTTGATTGATATTTTCAGTTTTTTTCGATTTCCCTCCTTTTGATTATAATATTTCTATAAATTTAATGTGCTTGCGTTTCATCACCGTCTTTAGTTTCCCCATTTCATATTAATCGAAGATTATTTAGGAATGCCTAAAAGTACATTTGAAATTCACAAAAACAATAAGAATTAATCAGGGAAACATCTAAAAACATATTGGAAATTATATTGCATGAAGAATAATTGTTTTAGCCAAAACAAGAATTCAACAGGTTCTATATTGACTGTACATGCTTGGCATATATTTTGAAGTTTTGGGAACAAAAATGACCTCAACAATTTATAAATTGGGTACAGAATTTCAGCTAAACAATAAGTTCAAAAATCATTCAACAAATAACATTTTTCTTGTCCAGAATAACCTCTTAATGTACGCCCTATCCTTGTGCATTCAGTAATTTTTTCATTTGTGTATCAGTTCCATTCCAAATGCTGCATGTAATTTATGTTACATTTTATGACTTTTATGACCACCAGGGCAGATTTCTGCTTGCTGCTGTCAGTGGCCGGTGTTTTTGGCCCGATCATTTCATCTCCAGTCCTTGTATTTGGATATGAGGTTATTGACAAGCACTTGGTACAGAAAATGTTCATATTCCTGAATCTGGGCCTGAGATGACATGGAAGCATGGAGCTGTCTGTGATGCTGGAGCATGTTCAGGCTCATGTTGCACCAACGGATGTTGATCAGGAGCTGGATTGCAGTGGCTTCCTAAAATTCGTAGAGAAGCTCTCCAAAAGTGAAGCTTACTGAGGTTAGCTACTAGAAAGAGTGTTTATGCCCTTGGTGATATGTATTTTCTAGATATATAAGGCACAAAGGACTCAGATTTGAAGGTAATTCTACACCAATTCATTAGATAGTTCATTTTAGATTACTTTTATTACCCTTTTTTTTAAGATAAGAAACTCAAAATGTATGAATGATGAAGATTTAAAACAGAGTGTGGTCCAGCTGTCTGCTAAGGGAAACAAATTTCTAAGATGATTTGAAAAAAGTTTAAGATGATTTGATTGAATATAAAAATCTACAAATGGTGAACAGGATGTCCACTTAGCCCAAAACAGCTCTAAGAATTTACAAATGAAGAAAGTTTCTATCTTGGAAGGGCTGAAACAGTATCAGCATCTGAAGTAAAGGGAAAAACCTTCCCATAAGACCAAAGCCACCTAACCTAGAACTCCTTCCCAATTTTTTGTACATAAAGGCAAAACTAAGACTGTTTGTACTCTCAAAAAGTATACCCAATCACCTATACAAGGTTAGATCAGTTATAATTCCCTATCTCAAAGCTCATTAGCATTTCACACAACTACACACTCCTGCGCTTCCCATTCATAAATGTATTTCTGAAATATTGATGTTTTCTTTCTTGAATGCTGGTTGTGTATGCATGACGTGATGACACACCCACACTCACACACTCTGTTTTAAACAATTTGCTTCGTTTATGATTTTTTCCTTTTTTGAAGCCCTTGAAAGAGCCTCACTTTCAACTCTCATAATATAATAACAATAAATGACGTCTCGCCAGTTCCAGGTAGCTTGATGTGGTGACCAATCTCTTTTGCACGACTCTAAGTAAGGATATGGATATTTCTTTTTCTTTCTTCTTTCCTGTGATTTTGCAGCTAATTATAATCAAATTATGTGCATGTGTGTATGTATTTCAGTAGTTAGTATTGCGTAAGTTCCTGCATTTGCTAAATGCTATGACGGTAGCTCGCTTTAGTTTTGCTCGACATCACCTCTTTAGCCATCAATTTAGGGCATTTTAGATTTAAAGTTTATAAAGCTTTGGGTGTCTTAATTGTGTTTGAGTGTCTGAATTTGTTGAATAAGACTTCTTTAGTTTTCGACATTATTTACTGTTAGAGCGCTATTACCAGCTGAAAATTTCATTTTTGACTCATTTTCTACATATTTACTCAAAGACGTTGTTATAGTTTGATGAATACACACTATTTTTATTTATACAGGACTTTCCCAATGAATCTACCATGATCGTTAATAATCCATTAAGATTCTGTTATTTCTTATCTAACAAGTACTTAGAAATGCACACTATATGGGCATTAAAAAATATTTTGATGTTTATGCAAATTGCTTGTCTTTCAGGGCCTCGAAAAGTAGTCTGTGTCCTGCTGAAGATGATGAAGATGTTGAAGAGGAGGCAGTGAGGTAGTTCCTTATGGTGTTGAAGAGGTGGAACTTGCAGAAATTAACCTAGAACAGAAAGACATGAGGAAAGTTGATTCTTCACGACATTAGGAAATTGTCTATTTCTTGTGAAACTTCAGGGAGACCTCCATGCTGAAAAGAGGCCTTGTGGATAGTAACTGGTGGGAGACGACATTGGTAAGGAGCAGAGTTTGAGCTGTTTCATTCTTTTGATGTTTATAATATTTCACGATGATAATGGTTGTTTAGTGGCATAATATAGTTATTTAACTTAATTGGAGAGTTTTCCTTTTGGAGGAGCCTGTTCTTATGGATTACAATGTTCTTTGCAGTTTACATTAAGGTTTGAGGGGTTGAGTCTGCACAGAAGTGCGGCATGGCGCACACACACACAAAAAGAAAAAGGCAGAGTTCTTAAGAACTGTTAGTTACTTCTGTAGCTCTTTGATTAATGCTATTGGGAGAAAGGAGCGAGGCTGGTCGCCAGCTCAAGAGTATATCCGGACAAGGCATTTCATTTGGGTTTCTGGTATGACTTCTATGTTTTCCATCTTTCCTTGTCGGGTTAAGACAATCACAGTTGAGTTCTTTATTATGCTGCCTCTTTCTGCTTCTCAGTAGACGGGGTTTCATTTGATCTGAGCAGTGTTATTGCGCATGAATGCTTGTATAAGTTTGCTGGGATTTGTTTTGAAATAAGATCAGCAAAAGGAGGCTTAGAAATATAAGGTCTTGATAGTTGAATTTTGAATCCTGATTATTAGGATCAATAAATGCTGCAATAAAGAAGTTTGCACTGTTTCTTAACAAGCTCTCATTTCAGTGTATCTACATCAAATTTTACTATTAACTTGTTACATAAGTAGGCTACTATGTTGCAAGCATTTTATGTACTTGTTTTTATGTGTATTCTGTTCATATACAAAAGAAGATTATGTGTTGTGCACATATCAGTTATAAGTCCTTCATTGCTTAATAGTTTCATAAATAACTGACTTTGCCTTATCCAGATACAAGCACTGAAGAGAGAGCTTATAAATGCACAAAAATCTAGAAAGTGCAGCATCCACTTCCTTAAGGGTGGCATTGCAGAAAGCTGTTCAGCTCGCCTGATGGAGAAGGAGAAGAACAAGAAGTCCATCCCCATGCGAATTTCTTTGCAAATTAACAAAGTTGTTTGGGGCATGCTTGTTGATGGAAAATCCTTTGCGAGCTGAGATAAATGACATGGTGAGTTTCTGAAATAGGAAAGGGAAATGAGTATTTACCTTTTCTGCTGCTGTTTTTTTGTACTTCCAGCATTTTTCTCTGTTTGACAAAATTACATTGATGGTCAAGATGCAGTTGATTATTTTTATGTTTTTGTCCAATCTTTTCAAATTGTTGATTTGAAAAGCTTAGAGGTATATTGTTCATTGATTCTACCAGCTTTATAGTCTATTTCAGTTTGCAGTAAACATTGTTTGTAGGATGACTGATATAGTTTTGCATTTTTGATCATCTCACAGACATATGATTTTGACCGGATTATAAAGATTTTGTTAAGAAAGTTCACAAACAAGTATTTTGTTGTGAGAAACTGTTTGCCCTAATGCCAAATCTGACATGCTTTTTATCAGCATGGAATCCTCCACCGAATAGAGGGAAAGTATGCACTTTCGGCCTTTTTTGTTATATGTGCTTTATTTAGATGTTTTGTTTCCACCATCTTATAGTGATTTTTTTTTTTTTTCATTATGCTTTATATAAACTTAAATTACTTTTCCATTACGTTTTCTTTTAATTATTTTTTTCATGTACGTGTCCATTGTTATTTTTCTCTTTATGTCTATAATAAGTTCATGCTGAACTGAGCCTCGAGCAGGAAGCTGTTAGCAAACTCCGTGAGCTTCATATTTAACCTGTATATCGCATTCCTAATCTTTGGCAAATTAGGATAGCTTCTACTTAAAGAGTTGATTGACTGACAGAAAAATAAATCCTTTTACTAATGTCAAAGTAAACCATTACATGTACCCTCACTTCAATACTTATATCTAAAATGGGAACTGAATCTTTTATTTCATGTCAAAGCGCCATACAAAGGACTGCAGGTAGGCCTTACAGGTATGATGATGATTTGATGCCATGACATGGTGCATTTTGATATGTTTTCTTTGTTGTTCAGCATTCATGAACTAATGATGAAGCAATATCATGCTATACTAGGGGATCAGGCACTAATGAAGAATATTGTTTTCTTAAAGATGAACATATAGAGATTGTACAGATGAACGTATAAAGATTGTAATTTTATCATAGTTCTGGCTGTAATTATTCACTAGATTATAGAGGGGCAGGAGCTGCCTTTAAATGCTCAAAAGCTTTCTCTGTGTTTTTCCCTAATCAGTACATAAGAATTTTGCAGAAAAGTCGAATTGCTCCGCGTAGATACAAAGCAGGGAGCTCCAAAAGATGGAAACTCTCCTCTTAAAACTTTTCAGATAATTAGTTTGCTTTTTCTATCAAATATCATTAGTAAATGCCATCTGATCTTTAAGATTGATTATTGATCGATGCATATGGAATTATTGTCATTGATAAGTCAATTCTGATATTGAATAAAGTGGAGATGCGTTATGGAAGGCTATTACTTAGCCAGGTGCCACTTGTTCAATATCATGTGCTACTGAAAAATTTGATTATTGGTGATTGATAAATTATTTCATGTCATTTCAATCTCTACAAAGCTCTATTGAAACTGAAGTAGTTTAAATCATCATATGAATCTGATTTTGATTTCTAATAACTTGTTGTCATTTCGTTAACGTGAAGTCTTTCCTTTACACTGTAGGTAGAAATTTACCCTCTCCAAGATCCATTTGACAGAGACAAATGTATAGAATGATGTGGGAGTACTTCTTCCTGAAGAGGAGCAGGATTCTAGCAATGGCAGGTATCAGGGGTCTTCAATGATTTGAATTTCTGAAGCCAAGGCTGAATGGGTGGGTTTGTTGTTTTAGTTGCCAAGGTGATTGATGTTCTACATCATTGATGTGCAGGAAGTTTGGAAGGTTTCGACAACTGCTGGTGGGAGACGGGTGGTAGAAAGCTTTTCCATGCATGAAGCTTCTACCTCAGGCAGCCAATTAACTAAAAGAGCCTGAGGCCTTTCCCAAACAAAGTGCATCTGCAGTACCTTCCACCCTTTGACCAATCAGCTTCACCTGATTCTCCGCAAGTGAGTTTCCCAAGTTCCTTCTATTTTTTTGGCTCTTATCATTATTTTTAGCCTATTAATTGTCACTCTTGGCAAGCATGTGGGTAGAATTTTTAAAAATATCAATGTGTGCATATATTTGTTTTGCTTGGCAAAATCTTTCTGGCCCTGCTGTGCCACTTTTATCATTTCATTGAAACCTTGTGTAGGCATCAAAGAAGTTGCAAAACATAAAAAACAAATGCTCCTCATGGTTCCAGTGCCAGAGTTAGAATAACGTCTTCTTTTGACAGAACTTGGGAAGAGACTGTGGCAGAATCAGTCGCTAATGAATTAGTCCTCACAGGTTCACTCATCCAGTGGATCACTTGGTTCTCTTGAGCAACAAGATGAAACGCCTAAAAGCAAATTGAAAGAGTCCAAGCCTGTAAAACCTGGTGGTTATCTCACGAAGAAAAAAAGGTTGGAAAGGTGCAAGAAGAAAAGAGAACTAGGCCTCGAAAAATGAGGGAATTTCACAACATCAAGATAAGTCAGGTTGGTTTGGTTCTTTTGAAACACTGATCTACTTTAGTATTATATTGCGATGTTTTGGGTTTCGTAAGTACACGCATTGTTATGGTGTAGGTTGAGCTACTAGTTACTTACGAAGGATCAAGATTTGTTGTGAATGATCTCAAATTACTGATGGATACATTTCATCGGGTTGAGTTCACTGGAACTTGAGGAGACTCTTTTCACGGGTTAAAAACATATTATTTGGGGTGTCTAAAGTCTGTGACTGAATGCAGGTAAGATTTGAAAACCGCACTTCTAATTGTAATAATAGTTTTGGTAAAAATTTGATGATTGATATTGATGGTGGTGATTTATTGTTTTGAACTATCAACTATGGAGAAGGTTTTGTTCTCATTGACCTAGGCTTGGAAAGGTCTGACTCTTAAGCAAAATTACTGTCTCATTGATCATCACTTTTTGAACTTATGTTTGTATTGTCCCCAATTTTATAGGGTAAGAAATTCAAAGACAAAGCACATAGTCAGCAGGAACTGGTGGAACAGCTGTTCCCTGACAGCCACCTAAATTTAAGTGACAACGAGCAAGGTCAGCCAGGGAAACCTGACCAGTATCCAATAACATTTCTCAAGCGCCAACTGATGGAGCAGGGGATGGATTTGTAACTTCCATCAGGGGACTGTTCAATACTCAACGCCGAAAGGCTAAAAGCATTTGTGCCGGACGATGAGAGGTGAAGCAGAGAACGATTTTCATGGGGAATGGAGTGAAAGTGAAGCTGATTTTTCTCCCTTTGCTAGGCAGCTCACTATAACAAAAGCTAGGAAGCTTATTAGGCGGCATACAAAGAAATTCCGGACAAGACAGAAAGGTTTGTTGATTTTTTTTTTAAAAAATTTTAATACTCTCAGCATACACATGTAGATATGTTGAGGCCATCAACATTTACACCTGTTGGTAGACAGAACAAATGGTACCATCCTGTTTCACTGTCACAAGCTTGTCCTTTTAACATCACAACCCACCATTGAGATTGATTGATCTTCCATTGTCAGGTTCATCCTCCCAGAGAGAATCACCAACGTCTCCAAGGGAAACCACTCCATTTGAAAGTGACTCTTCTAGTGAGTCCCGCCTTATGAGGACTTTCACGAGGAGAAGTATCTATAATCCATTTTTGCATGATGGCGCTTAGCTGTGGAGGAGTGCAGTCCCTTCTAGCAGTATGCTATCTCAGATGAAAGCTCCATAAACTTCAGGGTGCCAATGATTGTCAAATAAAAAAGCAGGACACGGCACTGGGAGATGCACATTAGCTAAGCCCATCATTTATCATCCATGGCGCTCTCTTTTGGACCAGGGAGGAGTCACTGGCTTTCTACTCCAAAACAACTCAGATAAGTTTTTGTAGCGTATACAGCAGAGGCTGCAAAATTTATATATACGAGCTACCAGCTCTCATAATTTTTGTACATACATTCAAAAGTATATGGAACGAATAGCATAAATGCTAAATTGCATCTTTCTCAAAAAGATTTATCTTTCATTGAAGTTGATTCGTTTCTTAGTTGTGGCCTTGTTTGAATATCAGTGTATGCTTCCATTCCCATACTCAGTAAATGAAAACACCTTGAATCGAGGATAAATGAATAGACGTCTAATTGAGGTCAATCTTGTTCTGTAGACATTCAGGAGTTTTATCCCCAAAATTTAGTTCTCTTCTACACTAAATATTTATATCGCCTTACAGCTTGTAAACCGTCAAGTCATCACAGACTAGCATCAATCGTAGAGCTGCACATGCTCTTACTATTTCATTGTGGGCGGTTGATAACGTTGTGAAAAACTGCACATTTGGGCTTCACATCTTTAAATTATCGAATCAAACAGCATTTTTCACCCAGCTGAGCCTCATGACTATTTGATTCGAACAACAAAACCATATTTATCATTGCTACATATTACAGCATTTAGAAAGATCATGACATCAGTCAATTGCTCAATTTGCTCTCAATGAGAGCTGGCAAATACTATAGACTGGTAAAAGCACTCAGGCATATCTCCACAAATTGTACACAACAGATCGCAACACTTGTATCAACAACAAACATCACCAGATTATCTAATGTCAGTTGGACGCACTAGTTCATCTTCTGCGGTCAAGAGATCATTGTGGCAATTTAAATTCAAAGTCATGGCTCATGCAAGTCATAACCAACCCTCAAATTGCTACTTTTCGCTTCCTTACAGGATCAATAACTCCAGTCCTGTAGGGAGCATAAGGACGTGAGAGAAACTAAAATGAAGAATCCTGTATAGACACAAATCTCTTCACATCAGTGTAAGTAACCAATTGGCCACCTTCTAATCAAAATTAGAAGAAATGTCAATATCTGTATCTGAAGGATTAGCAAGCTCAACCAGAGGTTCCTGCGAATTCCAGAACTATTCATATGAGATATTGCGTATCAGTATGAAAAGCCTCATGAAGGATAAGAGCACAACAATATAGGGGAAAAAATAAACCAGGGCAGGGCAGGAAATGGGTGGCTGAGAGGAGAGGACTGTAGGCAATATTCTCCAAGAACAAATGAAGCTATTTGGCAGGAAAGAATTGAAGTTGAAACTGAAACTAGCAAGAACTCACATGGAGATGATATAATGGTTATTTTTGGAAGAAAATATGATCAAGGTCTTAGGTCTGAAACCAAAATGTCAGGACACACAATTCATAATATAGCCATGATACTGGCATGTTATCTCTAATAGGTTTTTACCTGCTCATCATCATCAGCTGAGGAATGGACAAGTCCCATTGGCAAACTATTTGTGAGATCTTCAGCAGCTCCATGCATATCCTACACCATACAGAAATGCCCAGTTACAGCAAAACAAAATCTAATCAATATAAGGGTGGAAGTTAGAATTTATCTGTAGGTAGATATAATTGTGGCACCAACCAGAAAAGCCTAAACCTTTCTGAAGTTCAAGGATTCAAATTAACTCAGGTTCTATGTAACAACTTAGTTTAACAGCAAAACATATTCTAAACCTTATTCTCTAGTGCTTCCATTTCTATAGCTGACAAAATTTGAGCCATATGCATAAATATGGAATGCACAACCTCAAATGTTCAATATCGCAGGTTTTGCTCTCTCAAACCTGCTCAAGTTTCCAATTTGAGTCCAAAAGTTGCTTTGCATAGGCAGACATATCACTCCACCAATAATGATTTGAATAATTTGACATTATGCTTGAACTTGAAAAAGACAAGTACATTCTATGATTTGATTAATTGAAGCCCATAAAAATTAGTCATATCCTATAATAAATATTGGCAAAAGTAACTGTTCTGAGCTTATATAGCACAAGCAAGTCAATCAAAGAAATGCATTCATTCATACATGCAACCGCTGGAAAGTGGAACCACAGAAAACTCATTGATATACACTAGCTACTGCTGGAACTGAAACATACTTCTTCATCTGGATCTATAGAAGGATTGTCAGATCCTTGATTGACGGCCTTAGCAGGATCTTCAGGAGTTCCCTGCCAAACCATAGGTACAAATTAGAAGGAAGAGAAAAGCCTGCCAGATCACTCAAATTAAATAGTAATGGGTAAGAAGAATGTTACGAGCTCATCCTGATTGCCAGAGAATTCTCCTTCCATAATTGAGGGTTTGACATCCATTGGAGTTTCCTGTATATCTCAATAATATTAGTAAACAAATCAAGCATACCAAAATTAGCAAAGGGGAAAACAAAATGTAACAATGAAGACAAAAAGTACTGCAATTTTTAATACTTAAAAGGAAAAAGGATATTGTCAAAGAAATAAAGAGAAAATACAAAAAGTGTCCAGAGGTCCACTACAGCCATCTAGTGCAGAAGATCCCTCATCTCAAATAAGACTCAGAAATCAAATTCAAGCAATACAAAGCTTAGCAATGAGAAGACTAAGGCCACCCAAACAATAAACAAAAAGATGATCTACCAAACATATATCCAACTACATATAACGTGATCTGAGAAAAACAAAAGCACATACAATCTTAGCTAAGGTACATACAGGTTCTAATTGGTCCATTGAAAGATTCCTTCCCCCCTTACTGAGATCCCTCAGTGTTCCCTGCACGTCCAATAAACTGGTGAAGGGAAACGACACATCAACAAAAGAACAATAAATATTTGAAAACAAAAAATTTATGTACTATAATCAACAACTATATGAGCAAGCTGAATTTCAAGGCAGGTCAAATAACCAAAAAAAAATTGATATGAATATTGTGTATGTCCACCGAAAAGAAGAAAAAACATACACCAAACTAATAAAAACTTAGTCATACAAAAACCATTTTCGTCTAGAGACAAGGGAATAGAAGAAACATAAAAATAAAAAATAAAAAATGAGAGAAGAGAGAGAGGACGAAAAGAAGAGCCTAGAAAAGTAGAAGGATACATGAAGTCAAATTGAACAAACCTTATTTGCCCACATAAGGCCGCATGCATTACATAAAGTTCTTGGTCCAGCTGGCCCACGACGCATTGCAGGAGTATTATTTTCACTAACACCACAATGTTGACATCTACGGACACTACAGAGCATTAACAGAACAAAGAATAGAAATAGAACTCAGCAACATAAAATCCTTATGAAAATTGAAAATATTTCAAAGCAATAAAAATTTTCAAATCTAAAATCAGCACTGCTAGGGAACGCTAGGAACTCACACAGTTTCTGGACGAGGAGTGCCATCTTGAATCCCACCTTGTGAAGAATCCCAAGGTGAAGCACCAGAACTTTCTTTCAAAGATGCAAACTGCCCATTCTTACGATGCATCCTGAAAGTTGATAAAGACAAAGGAGCTGTAGCTTTTCATCCTTCGTACTGGTACATCATGGTATTAGACACACAATAAAACACCGGAATATAACAGACTCCTCATCTACTCCTTAACAAGGACTTCAAAATGATGTGATTCCTGCAATGAATGTTATGAAACCATCCCTAAAGACCAACACACAATGAGAACTTGATTACTGTTGCAAGCACATACTTAGACAAATGAGTACCGTACACTCCAAGATAAGTTTGGAATGGATCTATCCAATCTCTAACAGCGAGTCAACATTTTAGACCATAGATGTTAAGTATAATGTAATTAAAGATTTGTTGAATCACCAAAATTATCAAACAACACTCAATAGTCAATGCCATTGACGACACTGTATTTTTAATTTTTGAATAAATGACACTGCATTCTTAAATTAGCTATTTTCAGACACTTCTTCAGAACCTTAATCAATCCTGTAACCATTTCAAGTCAGGTATCCATCACAAACATTACAAGATTTCATCATGTATAGCTATGGACGTGACCAATTTTCAACCACCCCAAACTAAAGAAATAAAAAACTACCTAATCGTTACTTCTTTAGAGATCTTTGCGCACTGAACAGTCTATTAAAGCTCATGACCTCATCAAACTGATAAATTTAAACACATTAACAGGAAAAATCTTAAACAAAACTATTTACCTCTGCGCAACCTCTTTCCGTACGCTGTACCTAATTTTCTTGTCAAAACATCTCTCCTTCCGTTTTTCTCTAAACCTAACAAGGGAGGCTATTCTTCGAGAAAGATTTGAGCGCTTAGGGGTGTCAACCACACCCTGCAGAATATGGCAGATCCCAAATAAACATAAAACCCAAAGACACAACTAAATTCTCTAGACAATTTCAACATTTGCATTGATTACCCTGTTACTCTGATCATAAGGCACTTCGATTGTAGGTACACCAGTAGGTATATCACGTCCTCCCAAAAGCAAGAGCACTGCTTGCACCTATTTCAAAATCCAAAAAATCAATGAAACCTTCAAATACATCAATTGTTCAAATTTAATTACAATAATCCAACTACTTATCACATCTATCTAGATTCTGGAATAATGGACATGGCACCAAAGCAAAGAATCTCATTTCACAAAATGGTAGACACAAAAGGTATAAAATGTATTGCGAGTAACAAATGAAAATCCTACCCAGCAATGGAACTAAAAAGTATAAATAAAATAATAATGTCAAGGAAATGAAGGCAGGCCCTGTGGCTTCCTGGATTGGAGCACTTCATTGATGGTTATGTTTCATCTCCAGTGCAATGAACAAACTAAAACTAAATTCATTACTCAGACATAACAAAAACAAAGGAATTTTCCTTCAGCAATAACAAGAAACACACAAACTTAAGACCAAATACTTTAAATAAATGTAAAAAGAAAAAAAAAACGAGGTCCAACAGAAAGTAATATCAACAATTACTACAATCACCATAGGTCTCCAAAATTCAACCAAGTCAATATTTCATGAACCAAAATAGATTCCAAGGACCAGAAAACACAAGAACCATTCCCAAACCCAAAACCTCAAACGAAAAACCATCAACCTCACCACACCCTAACAAAATTGCACGTAGACTTCACTGATAAACTATGTTAGAAAAGTACCGGTTCATCTGCAAAAGAAGGCATATCCAAAAACAGGGGAAAAACAACTACCCATTTATGCTTCAGGAAAATAACTCTTGAAACAACTGCTCATGCCAAATCAACAGCAATTGGTCACAATCAAAGAACTTAACAACAGCTCGACACCATTTTAAGAACCTTCCAGTTGTGCCAACAAAAACAGGAAGATAATAAACCAAAATTTCAAGAAATAAAGAAAATGGTACCTTTTCAGGAGTAACAGCAGGGAATACATAAACCTCGCCTTCAAAGGAGAGCGTGAGCTCACTTGTCCTCGAAGCTGCCGCTACCACTACTCCATGCTCCGCCACGTTAACCATCGAACTATTATTACTAATATTACTATTGTTATTAGTATTATTATTGTTGTTGTTGTTTATAATATTAATTGAATTAATGTTTCCTTCGTCCATGTCATCCATGCCGTCACCGTCCTCGTAATCTCCATCCTCGTCCTCGATCTGTATCGGTGGAGCTCGCGCGTGTTCTTCAAACGGCCGAGCTTGCAGTGGCTGTGGATTTGCCGCCGCCATAACAGACTCTGGTTTCTCAGTCGATTATTATTACCTGTCGTTTTATTGAAGAGAGGTCATCATTTTCGTGTTCTGGGACCAAATAAGAAGGTTTAAAAACCCTAGCTCTGAAATTGAATTGTTTTCGAGCTCGGAGAAGCTTTGAAAATGGAAATAAAGATGTAGAATTATAAAATGCAAAAATTAAAAATATATATATAAAATCAAAAAAGAAAAAGATAAATAAATTATTAAAAAGGAAGTACCCTATAAATATAGCTAAGAATTGCGAGGAAGTGAGCTCTTGTTTCCTTGAAGAGTCCCAAATTGGAATTACAAAATATATATTTTTTAACTTTTAATATGTTTTTAGATTAGAAAGAGAATGTGACATTGTGTCGAATTGTCGAGTATTGCTATATCCATATAAAAGAGATGGAGATAATTGGGTGCTTTAAGGAGCAGGGCATTGGGGGTCCATCCGGGTGCATGGTTCACATGGTGGAGTATCGACAATCGTAATTAACGATGGAAGCCACTAGCGTGGGACCCCGAGGATTATCGAATGTGATCATCGAATGTGATCAAACGGCTTAGCTGCAGCGGGCATTTGGAACTTTAAGAGAGATGGGATACTTTAGGTAATTTCCATTATTCGACATTGGGATGGGACCACTGAAGACGGAATTGGGGATTATTGTTCTTACTGCTCATTAGTTCAGTCGATAAGTGTGTGTATGAAACTAAATGAAAAATTTCTTAGTATCAAGGTTCAGTTAGTTTACATGCTAATGTGCAAAATTAATCAAATTCCTTGATAGCATACTTCGAAAATTTATATTCAAATAGGCTAAGTTGACTCTCAAAATTGAGAAAACTATTGTTGTTGTTGTTATTATTATTATTATTATTATTATTATTAATAAGAAGATAGAGGGGTGATTAAAGCAAGATTTTCATTTTGTTCTATTGAAATTAATATATATCACTTATTCTTATTATTTTCAAAATACCCAATAATCTCCTAACATCATAATTTTACAGATTTATCTTTATTTTCAAATACACTTTTATTCACATTAATTATAAATTAAAATAGCCATATAAATTGAAATTTAAGACATTTTTATTGTACTTTTGCCATTTTTTAAACATTTTTTTTCTTCTATCAACTATTATTTTATATTTTTAAGATAAAATGCCAAACAAATAACTTATTTTGCACATCCTTTCCCTTAAGTTTTTTTGTGTCAGATGGCTCTTTGGATATTATGAAAAAAATTATATGTATCGATTTCATTAGAGAGAAATTTGATTTTTTGTGTGAGGGAAATTTTAAATATTATCAAAACAATAAGGAGTAAATAATATACATTAATTTTCATAGAAAGAAAATTGACAATCTTCTATGAGCAAAACTTTAATTACTAAAGAAACTGACAATCTCTTATTAGCAAAACTTTAATAAAGAGGAAACTGACAATCTTCTATCAACAAAACTCAAATCAAATTTTTATCTTTTATTTTTCCAAGATTCAAACTCGAAATGCCAATTGAATAAAACTATTTAAAAACTACTCGTTCAAACCTCTAGAATAAAATTCCTTTTCCAATATGCCACATGGAGGATTAAGTCTCCTTCTCTACACGATATCAAAAGTTATTATAATGCACATTAGTACGTGAATAACCAAGGTAACAATCATTTTTTTATTGCTTGGGGAAAAGAATAATAATAGGAAAAAAAAATAATATAATAACTTCCGCATAGTGGCGCTATCATATTGAGTAGTGAGTAGCAACGGTTAAAAGAGTACCAGTTAATCCAAAAACGAAGGCAACCACCGCAAGCGCGAAAAGCAAAGTTGCCGAGAAAACACAGACAAAGCTGAAGTCAAAGAGCAAAAGAGCACCGTGCTTCAAATCTAAGACATTCCTAAATTTATTGTCAGGATGGCAGGTGTTTCAGTCATCAGCGTACGTGTGGTCGGGCATTGTTGTCCTCAAAGGAACCTACACAAATTTTGTGGTACTGTGGAATCTTGAAGGATTGCCCGACCAAGTTCCGATAAACTCTTCTTCTAGTCCAGCTGCCCGCGGAAGTCGAAATCCAGTTACTAAATATTCTTTGTTTCTTTTGAAACATCGAATTAATAAATATTTTACTAATTGCTTTGCCGCGTAAAGGCGCAAAATTCAACGACTAAAGAGAACTAAAGAATAACAGTGACTAAACTGATCCAACACCTTTACCTTTACTGTTCTCTATTTCCTTTTTATTTTTATTATACCTTGTTTATGAAACCAAGCAGACGCTTGTTAGCCATCGCGTATGTATTTACTTCCAAACGGGGGAAAAGAAAAGAACAGGCATGAAAAAATTGGATGCAACGTGGCTTATATGGCAACAGGCATGTGGCCAAAGAAAAAAACTTACCAACATATCTACTAATCGAAGCTTTATGTGATACACTTGAAGTTCCTTTTTGAGGTGATCTCAAGCATAAGTAACAATGATTAGAGTGAGACAACCTCATATATTGAGGGGACTATAACATCTGTACATATAAGGCTAGCGGAAGGAAATTACTAGAAAACCTTATACTTGAATGATGGCAGCTGAACCACTCTAACCATATACGAAGAAAGGACTTAGTGCTCGGATATTAAAGCTGAATCATCATCATTTGAGAAAGAAACTAGTTCGTTGTCTGTATGAGTGGCAGTTCCACAGTCTGAGTCATTCACTTCACCTTCACCCTAAATGAGGAGATATGCCAAAGGAAGAGATTGCCATATTTACATTGCTGAGAGGGAAGAAGGATAAAAAGGGCATAAAAAAAAAAGCATGAGTCTGATACTTGTGGTTGTGTACTGAACATACCTGCTCAGCTGGAGTAAGAGGTTGGTCCTCCATTTTCTTTCCAAGATCCCTTAAAGCACCCTGCAGAGTCCATTGCCAAGAAACAGCAAAAAACACTTAGCAGAGGAAGATTAGCATCAAACAAAAACTCCAAGCAAATTCTTAACAGATGCCCAACAAGTCATCCACTTACCTTCTCATCAATTAAATGCCATTGTCGGCAACTCAAAACCAATTCAAAATCTTATGGTATTAGCTCCATCCTGAACCAGGTTGAGGTGGCCTATGTATTCTATAGACTGCCACCTTCTAACTCTCAACCAAAATCAACTCAAAAAAAGGGCACATATGATAACAAGATAAGCCAGAATACAGTAATTACATTTACAAGCAACCTTGATATTAGAACCAGGACTATCAAAATCTTCTTCCACAGAAAATGCCCACAGGTCATTCATTACATGGACAAAAGGTAATGCAAACACATGCACATTGAAATATAGTGGAAAAATGAAGATTAAGTAGAAAAAAAAAATTAAACACCCACCTTGTTTGCCCAAAAAAGACCACAGGCATTACAGAGGGATCTCGGCCCAGAAGGACCACGTCGCATCATTGGGGTAGACTTCGAACTAATGCCACAATGTGTACACCTAAACAACCATGTCGAAGATATAAGTGATAAAAATTTCAAAGTTGATATTCATTTAAGGCTAAAAGATCTGAGAACCATGTCCTAATGTGGTAAACCTGACAAAAGAAGTTCGATAGTACTAGAATGCATTTAACCCTCAAAGATGAATAAAGAAAACAATCGATAGGGGCAAACAATATGACATCCATGAACGTTCCATAAGAAGTATGGATTAAATGAAAATAATAGAACATGGAAGACAAAACAAAACTTACGAGGTTTCTGATGGGCTGTCATCTTGTCCTGGATCCTGGGCATTACTCCAACCAAGAGCTCCCCCTTCAGACTTCTTGGCTGAAGTAAATTGACCTTTGTTCCGCTGCATCCTGGAAAAAGAAATAACAATCAGAAATTTGGAAAAAGAAAATGATTGATGACTGGTGTAAAATACAATAACAATAACTAGGATCCATAGAAAATAGAAAACCATTGACGAAGATTGTCTACCAAATCACACAAGAGACAAAATACAAAAATGAATAAACAAGTGGCTGAACAATTCCATCATTGCGGATGAAAAAAGAGAAGAGTGGGGGGAATTGTCCACACCATTTTCACTTTTCGATACAAAATAAGGCAAAAAAAACAACACATTTGTCCCCAAGTCCCATCCCCACCTTCACCCCATTATATGATCAGCTTGCATTGCAACAAACCATGTTCAGGAATCTGCTTCTCAAGATCCCATAACTGTCTCCGCTCCCTCCCTCCATATCAAATTCCCCTTCACAGAGAAGGAAATCCCAAAACAAAAAATGGCCCCAATGAATAATTTACTTGCATTACAGCAAACTATATTGCAGGATTTGCTTACTAGAGAATATGCAAATTACCTAAAAGGATAAAAAGATAATTATAAAGCCCAACCTTTTAACAGATACCATATAACACATGTTTTAATTAATAGAACGCTATGGCAATGAAAAAGGAATTCATGGAGGTTGCTTGTCTATAATTGTCAGGCCCATTCACAAACTGTAGGAAAATATGTAAGAACAAGTTAAATATTCATGGAGAATAAAGGGTAATAAGCAATCTGATGTTCAATAACTTTTTTACTTTGATTTGCGGGCAGGTGGCTGAAAGTTGAGCACAGACCAAATTACTCTTTTTTTGGAAACCCAGGCAAAATTATTCTTACTTTAATAAGAATATGAGCTCAAAAAAAAAAAAAACCACAGGTGGGTTACTGGAGGACACAAATCACAATTAAAACATAAAGCCAAAGCAACCACATATCAGCAAAATTAAATTCCATAAATTATTATTTCTCATAAACTATTTGCATTTTTTGAAACAGGAAAAAGCACCAAATGCATCCAAATAAATCACACACCTGAGAGCAACCTCTTGCCGGACACTGTATCTAACTTTCTTATCAAAGCAACGCTCTTTCCTCTTCTGCCGAAACCTATCTAATGAAGCTGCTCTTTGTGGTTGGGTACATTTAGCAGGATAGTCCGCAATACCCTGAACAAAATACAAGAAATAAGAAAAAGACAAAAAAAGTAACATAATATACATTTACGAAAACTTGAAAGGTGAAACAAATTAAATACCCTCTGATTGTGAGGAATTATTTCCATGCCCTGTGGACTGGAAGACAACTCACACCCCCCCAACAATAACAGCACCGCTTGAACCTGTATATCATATATATCTTATAATTCACATAATCCAGAAATCTGAAACTTTCGATTAAGTATTAGTAGAGATCTTCCCTCAATTTCCTAACAAAAATCTATTATAGCAATAAATTTCCAAACCCTAAACTCAAAAAATAAAATAAAAATTAACGCCATTACCTTATCAGGCGTGACGGAATCAAACACATAGACCTGGCCGCGAAAGGAGAGAGTGAGCTGGCTGGAATTAGACAATTCGTTGCCGCCGGTAGCATAGCCGGAATCATGAGAGACGTCCTCGACGACAACAATGCCGTTTTCGAGAGCAGAGTGAGGGTCGTAGCTGAGATGGTGATCATCGGCGGCAACAGAGACGTCGTCTTCATCAGCGGCGGCACCACCACCGGACATTTGGGAGGAGATGTTCATCGACTGCGACTGACCGTACATAGATGATTTTGGGCCGAATGAAGGGGATTTCGAAGCATTACCGAAAGGGAAAAATTTTTTGGAGATTTTGAGTGAAACCCTAACCCCCAAGTGTAAAGAGAAGTTAAGAGTTAAAAAAAAAAATATTGAACAATTGTAAAGAGGAAGAAGAATAAAGCTCTGTCTATGCGTCGCAAAAACGGCGGCGTCTTTTCTATGTGTTATTTTGTTTCGTCTAGTGTGTGCGACAGTGAGTTATTCGTGAGAGGAAGAGCGACCAGAGAGTGAAAGACAGCTCGGGGCAGGATGGTCAGAATGACAAGATTGGCCACGATTCATGTATATATTTGCAATCTGTGCGCGTACATGACTACATATTTGTAGACAACCAATGGGGTGTATATAATAGCTTGGAATGGACTCAGTCCAATTGAAGAGAGTGAAGCTAATTGGATATTCAAATCAGCCCACGCCCTTCTTCTTCTTGGACTCACTTTACAAGCCCTTTTGAAGTTGAATCTATTGTCCTTTCGAAACCCCTTTCTATTCATATCCTATTTCAATACTAAAAATATATTGTGATCTGGTCCCGCCAACTTTTATGCCCATGGCTCTAGTAAGTCAGCTTGCTGTTACGGGCTGTTTAAATCTCCCGTAAACGGAGACTAATTTAGCGCACACAAATTCGCGTAGTCAAAGTTTGCCCAAATGCAGAATATGTCTAACACTAAAGGAGGATTGTGCTTAAAAGCGAGATGCACTTAGTAGCTTAGTAATTGGCTGTCTCATACAACTAACCAACCGTAGTATGCTTTGTAATCAATTAAGTCCAGCCTGAATTCTAGACTTTTTTATAATTGTAAATATCTTAAAATATATTTAGGCCTTTGCACTTTAATCCCTACCTAAATTTTTAAACAAGTTGACAACTTGTATGATGAACTCTAGAACTCACCATTCAACATTGTAAATAACCCACCACCTTTGCTATTTTCGCATACCACACCATTAATTCCAACACACACAAACTCTCAAGCTCTTGTAAAAAACTCTCTTCTAAATTACCCTTTGTGAGTAATAAAATTATATATTTGACCATATTGCTCATTCTTCTCTCAAGCATTTTCCACAAATATTCTTGCTTGCCTAATTAAAGAAGTGTTTAGACTTACTTAACAACTTATGTGCTAGAAGTCGTCTAAGTGGTTTACTGCACGCAAAACTCATCTCGTAACACTGCGCTATGCATGAAGTAAATTAATAAAAATATATGTCATACGTGTATTAAGTAGGTATAATATAACAAATGTATTAAATAAGTGTAATACAACAAAAATATTTTAGAATCTCTCCTATAAATTAGTTGGCCGTATCATAGTAGATGCTAAGTGATTTAAATAGATATTCGACTTAGCTAATGCAAGATGCACCGATCTTGCCTTAGCTTTTTCACATGATGATATGGTCTCGAAATAGTATTAATAAAAGCAACGTAAGATAGTATTTACCTATTCTCTTCTTAATGAGCTTCACTTCTGCCAGTCTTATCAATAAAACTTACTTGTTGATGATGCTTACGCCTTACCTAGCTATACTCATCCACAAACTAATATCTTTCAACTCTCCCATGCTTTATGGCACGGTTAGTAGATTTGTGAAAAGAAATGCCAATGCAGAAAGCCCAATCACTTATTAATATAAATGACATTATTGAACTTCTTTTCAAGAACAATTGGATCGGAGAAACTAGGAACCAAGCAAGGAGCTTAAATTTATGCTCCATATCCTCGAAAGAAATGGCTAAGTTGTTACTATTTTTAAATTCAATATACAACAATTGTAAAACACCATTTTCATCCTCATTTTTATTTTCAAAAAATACCAATTCAGAAAGAATAACAAACATGCCCTAAGTTACTGCAAAACCTCCACAGAGGCATTCATCGTAAAGGTATACTTAATATACGTATAATTTCTTGCGAGAAAATCGACTGACTATGCCGCCAAGTACGTCGGAGCTAACATTCCCTTATGGTAGGATTCTGCTTTTTTTCATTTATTGCTCAAATTTAATTAATTCAACGCGTTGATGAATGACAATAGTTGTACCATTTTTGTCAGCACCCTCTAAAGCTCTTTTGTCGTTCAAAATTTTGTCATAACCTAAAAAAAAGAATAAATTAAATAATTGAGAAAAATTTTAAGAAATATCTTTAACAAGAAAGAAGAAACCCACAACCAATTTTAAAGACGAAAAAATAAATTACCGGCTAAAATGCATCGATGGATATAATTCAAAATGATGAGTTTGTCAGCGTAAAGAATGTGGATCATGAAATAAAGATAACACGATATCTATCGATTGTGATTAAGAATACTAAGCTCAACTTGCTAGACACTGCACTCAATTAAGAGAAATAAGCTGTTTCTTTATATTTTCATAATAGATTTAAAGTAGATAACTTATACCCAAATACAACAAAAGCCACAGAGAAACTCAATTGCCAAGAATTTATACGCAGCAACATATTGAAAAGGTAATAAAAAGTTGAAGAAACTAAATCCACATGAGAATTGTTGTCGGTCCGGCGACCACGGAGGCTTTGAAAGAAAGGAAAACTGGAGTGCCTCCAAGGAACACAGCACGGAGGGCAAAAGTGATGTTAAAGTAAAAACAAAGAAGATTATTCACTGAAAAAGCCCAGATCATTAATATCTGCTTCATCCTCATGAAAAATCTTACCGATGAAGGCCATCAACTTCTCTGCTGTTTCTCTCTTTTCTCCTCCTTTGGCTTCATTTTTATGGCCGGATGGAAGTAAATGTAGACGCAGCAGTGATGTAAATCACGGCGTAGTTAGTTGTGGTTTTGTTGTGCACAATCATGAAGGTTTGTGATGACTGCAGCTATTGTTCAAGAGTTTTTTCTTACGACGTTGATATTGCTGAGGCAAAAGCCTTGCGTTTTGACTTGCAGTTTGCTAATGAAGTTGGTTTATCTCTATTAATAGTTGAGCTAAATACATTTCGAGTTGTAAAATTGGTTTTGGATCAACTTAGTGCTCGTACTGAGCTATTTTGTCCTTTTTTTTTGTTTTTTGTTATGTGGAGCAATTACTCTTGTCAAAACATTCATTTAGGGTTCGTATTTCTCATGGGTCTCTAGTACAACAACAAACACATTAGCTAAATATTATGTCAGTTAATTAGATTCTTATGTTTGGTTGGAAGAATTTCTACCATATTTATATTGCCACATTTGAGTTTTTTTTTTTTGGAGATACCACGTGTTATAGGAAAATGAAATTGTAAACAAATTACTAGGGGAGAAAAAAAAAAAAAAAAAAAAACCAAATACATAGTATTTTAAAACAAATTTGCCCCCCTTTCTTAATGGTATCGGTATGCTAGGATACAATAAGAACAATTAACTTTGGCTCATTGCCAAGTTATTTTCAACGAACTTCAGTTTGAAAACTCTATTAAATTGAGGATTTTCTATTCCTAATCTTCTATCGATATTTTGACTTCTACACTGTCTTGTGTCCGCTAAAATCAAGATGAATGCTAATTTACAAAATTTCGTGGGGGGCATTGTTATCCAAAAAATAAAAATCTTACTACTAAAAATGCCTGCTTTTAATGTCTAATTAAATGCATAATCGTTGTCCTTTAATCTTTTATTTAATTCATGGTTTAAATTCAAAGCGTAAATGCAACCTCTTTAATCACATATTAAATTATGAATTTAATTACATATTTAAATTCAAACTTAATTGACGTTTGCAATCTAAAAATAAACTTTGAATTGAATTAGTCATTACGAATAATAAATGTTGAACTGATTAAATAATTAATTCTTAAATTTAATTGATGTTGCAATCTTTATAACTTCCACTTTTATTCCGTGCAGTCAACAATATATGAAATGTCTTAATTCATAATGTTTAATCCCTCTTAATTCCTCTCTCCTCTCTTAGGATTGTGCGATTTGTCTTCTAAATCTACATGTTCTCATAAAAAATTCTTTAAGTTTCTCTACTCTCTCTCTCTAAATATGGGATGTCAGAAAGAATGAAGAATACGCGCGTTACACTACGACCACTTATAGATAATGGTTGTCAATTTCCCAGATTCTTAATTCCGCTCTCATTATAAAATTAAAATAATATTATATCTCTATACATTAAAAGTTCATACCATATTAAATACATTAAAATCTATAATGCTAAAAACTTTAATAGATTACTTTTAATTCGACTTAACTTTATATAACAGTCCACAACACATAATTATTCACATATAAATTCAACGTTGGATTAAAAATCAAATAATGCTGGGTTAAAAAATCCAATATAAATAAAATTAATACGTATTGTTCCGATATCCCTCCATCAAGTCAAGGTATTGCTGCATAATTTTTCATCTCTTGCTTTTTCTGCTCATGTAATTCTCATCTCCTTTCTTTCTCTTGATTTCGGAGCCTTCTGTCACTTGCCAAAACAGACAAATTACATATGACAAGGAATACAAGACGTGAAGAAGTTGAAGTGCCCGTTTCTGGTGAAACAATTCATTGTTTTTTCCATTTTGTTATTGCTTATTTATTTCATGAAGCTGCAAGTGAATGTAGATCAGTCATGACTACTTAAAACTTGTATAATGGTCGCTTATAATAATTTTTTTTTATACCTTATATTGATGATATAGATTTGATTATTATGTGATGATCCAAGATTTTTACAACTTCAATTTGGAATTTGTTTCAAGAATTAACTTTTAATGTAAATTTTGAATTAATTCAAGACAGTGAAACTGATGTGAGAAAAAAGTCCGTGGGCCTCAGAGAAAGCAGATAAGAGTGAAAATTTTATAACACAAAATTCTTTCTTACCCTTTTAATAAGGGGTTTATTACTTACCTCTATCCATCAGGAAGTCAGAAACTAAAGCCATGCACAAATTTTTTGCGGTGATAGGACTCTAACGTCAACATCTTTCCTTCCATTTAATCAGCTGAATAATTTTGATCGAATTTTGATAAACTCTCGTATCGAGAAACATTAAAGCTGATTAAATTATGTGTAGGAAATGATAATTTGATTAGTTATATATTAATGAATAATGTTGTTTACAATAATTATTTTTCAAACCAATCAACGTTCACCTTATAGTACTGACCAAAAACTCATTGTTAACTTTCACTCCATAACTAGAGCTTTTGCTTCAAGACAACCATGACTTAAAAACTATAACCGAGACTTTAAAAACCCCAACATCTTTCCGTAGAACCCAAATAAACTTCGTTTCTAAAGCTGATGAAGCCTTAAATTTGCTATTGACCAAAAATGAATAATTAGAAAATCTGATTAAACAAACAAGTAAAATAATTTAGCAAAACACAGAGAAGGGGAGGAAAAAACCCATGGAGTAGAATATAATATAAATGCCATTTACTTTTCACGAGCAAAAGTGCCCATCTGTACAAAGTATAAATTGGTTAACATTTACATTTGGCAGATTAAGAAAGAAGACCTAAAACAGCAGTATGGTTAATGCACAACAAATTCTATTCTAACCTAGTAAAAGCACAATGTACATGTATGAGTCGACAGCTGCTTCATATCTCACACCACTTCATAGTGAAGACATCAGAATTTGATGAAGGCAGCGTTAGTCCACTTCCAAAACGGTAAAAAGGAAAACACCCGCTCCAAATTACTCTAGCTGTGTATGCTGAAACATGAAGTACTGTTTCCTATCTGTCAAATTGCTGGTATAGGCAAAACATGTGAACATGATCAATTGCAAACTGAGATTTCAGGGCCTCGCGTTAATGAGAATTCCAGGGGGCCTGACGGTTCTAAAACACCTACAATTGTAAACGGCAATGGCTATAAAACTTGCATCTTGAGAAACATCTGCCGGAGATGGACACAGAGAGGGAAAATGAAAAGTGCTTTAATGAAAACTTCAACAGAAGATTAACAAACAGGGTATAAAAGCATGGTGCATGTTTTGAAGTAGTCAAGGTCACAATGCCCAAATTCATAAAGGTCCGTGAGTTCTACATACAGAATAATTGCATCCATGGGTCATGAGTTGAATCCACATAACTCAACAGTAATAGTCCTTTTTTTTTCTTTAAAGAAATTAGTAATAGTCCAGTTTAA
>JASUUG010000257.1:0-44452 GCA_030449905.1 Luvunga scandens
AGTCTCAACACGCTCCATGGGCTTAATTTGTAAATTTACTTTTCTTCCCTTTAATTTATGTGGTTGTTTTGACTTTTCGTAGACAGATAAGAATAATCTTGTCTGGATATCGGCTTTAATAACCGCCTCCCAGCAAGGTTATTACTATTCGGGCAGACGGAAGCCCTTAGACCATATCTATTAAAGTGTGGTTCATGATGAGAAGTTCCCTTCATGATTTAATTGGTACTAATAATGAATATTCGCCGATGGTACATGCCTTGAGATAGATCCGGAGATCCAAGCATTTTATTTTAATAGTTTATTCCAATAGCTTTAATTCAAATTAATACATTGCCTACATAATTGTCATTATAAATCCAACCACCAACTCAGAAAATTAATTCTACAAGCAATTAAAATCCACCTCCTCGTGGGATCGACACTCGTCACCATTGATCTATTCTACAATAGATTCGTGCACTTGCGAGTTCAATAAAATTTGCACAACAAGAGCTTCTTAAATTGTATTAGGTTCTGTGTTGGATAGAATGGCTGTGAACAATTTTGGTTTGAAGATTCCAGATTTTGATATGGTAATCATTTTGTGACAAGGTTGTGAACTAAAAATTTTGTTTGAGTTGGGTTCTGTGTTTTGTTGTTGTTGTGAGGCTGTTTTTGGTTCAGGTTGTGTTTAAAAAGGTTTAGGAAGTTAAGAAGGTGTATATGGAGATGATGATTCTAATGATGATTGATAAAGTTGTTCTTGTTGATGTAGAGTATCTGTATGTGCAAAAGATGAAGGTATTTGTCCATGTCTAGCTGAACTTGCTAAGTAAGTGTCTTCAAAGCTACTATTAGGTAAAGGTAAGATTGAAAGATAATAGATTTCTTGTTTAGATAAGTTTGACACTGGAGTTTCAAGTTCTGTGATATTTTCAGATGACTCATTGTTTACAGAATATGGAAATGTGTTCTCATCAAAGATGACATGTCTAATAATATAGACTTGTCCTGAACTTGTTAGGCACTTATATCCTTTGTGAGAAGGACTATATCCAATAAAGATGCACTTGCTTGTATGAAAATCAAATTTATGTTTGTTAAAGTCTCTTAAGTAAGGATAACATGGACAACCAAAACATTTTAGAAAGTTGTAATCTGGTTTATGCTTGAACAATTTTTCATAAGGAGAGAGAAGTTTAAGTATTAGTGTTGGAAGTTTATTTATGTGATAGGCTGTTGTATGAACAGTATCCCACCAAAACTTAAAAGGAAGCTTAGCTTGAGCTAACAATCTTAAACCCAATTCAACTATTTGCCTATACTTCTTTTCTACTAAGCCATTTTGATGATGAGTGTATGGACATGAATGTCTAAAAATAATCCCATTTTGATTCAAGAAATAAGTAAAAACTCTATATTCTCCTCCCTAATCAGATTGCAATATTTTGATTAATGTGTTGAATTGATTTTCTACCTAGAGCTTGAAAAGTTTAAACACTTCAAGAGACTGAGATTTGAGCTTAAGTGGTAAATCCATGTGTATCTACTATAGTTATCAACAAAGCTTATGTAATATTTGTAACCATTTCTAGACATAATAGGTAAAGGCCCCCAAATATCAATATGAATAAGTTCTAACACTCTAGTGGTTTTGGTTTCAATTGTTGAAAAATGTTGTTTGTGCACCTTTCCCAATTGACAAGCTTCATATATAGAATTTATAAAAGATAAAGGAGTTTTATGAGAGACTTTAATCTGTTTACAAGTCTTAAGCAAATGCATCAATATTGCTGACTTTGAATGACCAAATCTTCTGTGTAATAGGATTATTTCATCAGAATTAAAATTACAATCAATTGAAATAGAGTGATAACAAGTCTTAGTATAGACATTACAATTTTGACAGCAAGATGACACATTTGCACAAGACAACATAGAAATTGGCTTATTGCATTGACATCGTGATGAATGAAATGTAGGTGATGAGGTTGATAAGGATAAGGAGTTGAATTGCAGCTTGTAAAGACCTTTCTTAGTAAGGTCCTGTAAAAGAACTTGTCCCTTCATGTCCTTTACAAAATAGATATTTTCATAGAATTCAACAAAGAGAGGGTTATCAGTGGTGAGTTTAGAATTGCTTAATAAGTTTTTAGTTATTGAGGGAACAAGTAACATGTCTTTAAGTGTTATAGCAGTGTGTATAGGTAAATCTTTTAAAGCTTTAAATGACAAAAAGGCATTTCAAATATGAGAAATAGATAAGCCTTTACCATTTCCAATAATGAGCTGATCAATACCTTTGTATTCTTCTATGAATTCCAGGTTCTCTATATTGTTGGTTGTTGGGTGATTTTTTAATATATAGGTGTCAATGCACAAGTGTACATAAAAATTAATAAAGTGATAAGTATTCGAGTATCGTCTCCACAAGGACTGATGCTATAAGAATTGCTACAGCAAGTAATTGTAGTGCAATTTTAAATAAATCAAATTCTTTTTAACAACTAAATTAAACTAAGAAATCTAAATGATAGAGAATAAAGTACACTAAAATAAATCAACACGTCTCACACAGGGATGTAATCACTAAAAATAATGTAGTTAAGTGAATTAATTCACTTAATGGTATTGACTATTTTTTCTATTACAGTACCGTTGCTACAGCAATTACTATAGCATTGGGCAGAATCCTAATGCCTCCTCAGCTGTCGCTTGTTGAATTACTTATATATATATATGCAACCTAACAATGACACAAGATATAGCATTATGCGATTAAGGTTCCTAATTATCGTACAAAGTAAATCCCTATGTCTAGTTCATCACTAATTTTAAATTAAGCATACCCCTATTCAAATTGAGTTAACCCAACTTGAGAAACCTAATCTAAGACTAAGTATTGCTCTGATATTTTTCACTAAAATAGGCCCTTTTGTGGCTCTCTCTTAGCTTGTATCACTAAATGGGTGGTCAGCCGAAATAGTGAATAAAATTAAGCACTATCAAAATAAAATGCTATAGCAGTCATGCAGCGACACAATAATTTCAGTCAATAAACTATCAAGCTTATCATTCACTCAACCACAAATAGATTTAGTTCATGATTTGTATCAAAATAGAAAATAAAATCAATTCAGCCATTACATACATTATCATGAATCAAAGAAAACAAAGAGAATATAAATAGAGACGAGTGATCCTTTTAGATTTCTTTATTCTTCTTCTTCACACCTACAACTTCTTATCAGCCCTAGAATTTTTCTTCTCTTTGCTGTTTTCTTTTTATTTTCTCGTTATTTTCTTGTGGTTGATGACTTTCCTTTTGTTTGCGCTTTCTTTTATAATTGAAAATTAGGGCAACTGGACGCCTAGGGAACGCATCTTCCATATTTAGAAACTGCAGATCGCAGATTTTTTTCTGAGATTCATGTGAATTTTTCTCCTTTGTTGTTCCAGGATTGCTACAGCAATTGTGCTACAGCAATCGTGCTACAACAATATACTGTTTCAGACTAGTTTCTACTTTTCTGTAGCCAATGTCCTTCCTCATTTTTCCAAGCCGATTGCACATCATTTCTTATTTGAATTTGTACTTCCAGTTGGCTACAATGTAAGCACATAATCTAAGCACACACAATTTATTCCAAAATCACCTAATTTATTACAAATAACTAAAAATAGATAAATATGTAAAATTAAGCTAAAATACAATTAAAACACATCGTTTACTCTCTAAGTAATCTTGATTTAAGTTCAAAAGTGTCATTGATAACTCTCATTTCATAGATTTATCACATCCCCAAATTTAAATCATTACTTGTCCTCAAGTAATAACTACAACACTAAAATTTGAAACAAACAATCATGCAACATACTTAGCTCTGTTATACTGTTTGCAAGGATTTCTTAACCCTCAGATCAAATTTTAAAGCATGCATAATTACCATAGTAGTTCAGCTCTAGACTCAGGCTTCATTTTATCCAAAGTCAGTGTGTACTATTTTGACCAAGTCCAGAGATACTGCAGCATTGAACAATTATCATTCTGTACTCAAGGGCAAAAGTCAATTCAATAGTGTACAGGGGCAAAAATCACCACATATTTTAGCTGTGCTATAGCAATTTTTTTTTTCAGTAACTCCCTTAAATGTAGAATTGGTTTTTCATGTGAATGTCTATCACTTGTGATGATGACACCCAATTATTTACCCAATGCACAAATCTGAGTTGTTGCAGCAATGCTTATAACATAGTCTTATTTAAAGGCACCTTTTACTTAAGGCTGAATATGGGGCTCATGAACAAACCTGGTTACTCACTATCTCAGACAAAGGACCAAAAACAAAACAATTTTTTTTTCACTTATTGTTATAGCAATGCTCTTAGCATCTGTTGTCTTTGGACTCAAGTCTACATATGGGGTGCATACTCAACTTTGGTTACTTAGCAACTTCAGCCATTGGAGCATAATTATTCATAACCAGCACAGTTTCCTTGAAAATTTTCCAATAAACTTAAGATGTTTTCTACCCTTCAAACACACAAGGCTTTACTACAACATTATCATAGAACTCAGTCAAAACCTAATTGTTAAGACAAAAATTCAGCCCTCATCTTTGAACAATCCCTACCTAGTAATCACAAAATTTTTACACTCAATTTATTTTCATTAGGTATTCCATCCATACAAAAACTTATATAACAGAGCCTTACACACACATTCACTGATCTTACACAAAACACACACAGCACAAGCTTTATTTTTATTCCCTACACAACCCCCCTCAAACTTGAGAGGTGTTGTGTCCTCACACGCACACACATTCAGACAGCAAACAAGTCAAACAAATCAAACATGGAACAAAGAAATAAAAAGTTATAAAGTAATAAAATAATGAAATAAAAATAAGAAAAATAGAAAAAGTTTCTGATAAAAACAAAAAATGTTAAAAATGGCAAGGCACTCCTGCTGGTGCAGTAATCATCACGCAAAGAAACACTGGTGTTGGGTGACCTCACTTCTTTTTGGAGCTATTTCTCAAACGGTCCTTGGGGGAACTCATTAGTGTAGCAGTGGGCAGCTTCTTTTTTTTATTGGGTGTTGGGCTGCTAGTAGAGGTACCAGCTGGTTTAAAAAGCTTGGGCTGATGAACTTTCGGATGCTTTTGATCTAGCTCTTCTGGTGTAGCAGAAGAAAGACCTTCGGTTGTTGGCCCTTTGCGCTTTTAGACCTTTTCTAACTAGAGTCAAGTAGAATGTTTCGTTGGAGTTGGTTATGAGTGGTGAAATAGATTCCTGGCTTCGTAATTTCAAAGAATGATATGAGTAGACTCGCTTTTTCCGTAGATGTTCTTGTCAGAATCGCTTAATCGTTGTTTTGATTTCGCCACACCGCTGGTCATCATTAGATTCCTCCTCATTCACAACTTTCTCTCTTTTTTTCCACAAGGGAACTGGTAGCTCATCCTCCTGCTCCTTCTCGTCTTCTTCTTTTGCTTCCTAGTGGGTCGGTCACCTCTTTATCCCTCTGCTCGTCTTCTTCCTGCTCGGTTGTTTTCTTTTCAAGTTGTTTTCCTTGTCGCCTAAGGGGTACCACTAAAAGTGCTTCCTCCTGCTCATCCTTATTTTCTTCCTCGACTTCTTGGTCGTCTTCCTCTTCTTTTTACTGCTCTCTTTCTTCAGCCAGCTCGTCTGTTTCCTCCTCTATTTGTTGTCCTGCTGCTCACGATGGGGTTGTCTTAGAGTTGGATTCTTCCTCGTTGGCTGCTACTGGGGCCTCTTCTTCTCGTACTTCAAAGGTGAACTGCTGCAACAATGACCCTAGGTTGCTAGCATCCCAACTTTGTAAATACAACACCAGCTGATGTTTTTGGGCTTCCAAGTGTTGCAAGTAAGCCCAGAACCATCGATTCTCCTCTATTTGTGCTTGGACATAGTTTGTTATCATTGTACTGCGTTCGTTCAACCTGGTGCCCAAGTCTAGAGATGGTTCTGTCTTGGCATCAACATGTTGCTCTGCAGGTGCCGCAACAGTTGCTTCTCCTATAACTCTGTCCAGTGCTCTTACTGTCATTGTCCCTTCATTCTTAATTCTCTCGTCGTGTGGTTCAATTCTCACGCCCGAAACTCCACATATTCTAGTGATTAAGTACGGAAACAATAGAGCTGTCGATTTCTGTTTGTGGATTGCACATTCTCTAATTTATTTTTCAATTATTTTTACTATGTCTATTTACAATCCCTTGAGAATGGCATAAAGCAAAACTAATCTCTCCAAAGATACATGGTAGTGTGTGTTGTGGGTATGAGTCGGGATTTCAAACACTTGACCCATGCCTTTGGAATGGGTTTTAAATCAATTCTGTTAATCACTCTTCCCTCCTTATTCGCCCACGTACTCCCCTGTATGGCTACTATTCTAAAATCCTCTCCCCACTTCTTATTTGTCATGTTTTCAACAAAGGCAGTATATTCACACTCAATGAAAGTGGGTAAATTGTAAAACGCATTAATAACTCAGGAATCCAATGGTACATGGACATTCATGACAAAGATGTTCTGTTGTTCTTGCTGGAGCATATTAGCATAAAATTCTCTAACAATCAGAACAAGAGGGTCCTGAGGATGAGAGCAAAACTACAGCCATTCCCTTTACGCTACAGTGGTGTGTACGGTTCTCATCACTCTGGTTGGTCGTGCTGGGAAGATGAACCCCTTTTCTTTTAGTAGCTTTCGAGGCTCTATAAATTCTTTAAACTTGTCTTTGGCTCTGTAACTGTGGAAATGTGCGGGATCCTTGAGTCTCATAGCTCAAAATTTTATCTTTACCATTGTCAGAAGAATACACCAAACTTTGGTTCACTGAAAAATAGCTAAACAGAATTTCGAATATAGTGTTAAAAGTCTTAAAAGAAGAGTTGTCTTGAGAATAGAAATTGACGAGCAGAATCCCTAATTTATAGTGTATGGAGAGTATAAAGAAGAAAGTAAATATGAGATAAATATGGCAATAATTAAAAATTGAAATCAATTCCGAATTCAAAAAGGGAAAGGAAGCTGTCATGATTTTATAGGGATTTCAAATCTCCCTTATCCCAATTTATCTCTTTATTGTCGTCAGCAGGTTAGTGAAAATTTAAATTAATTCTTGGCTGTAAGATCGAGGGAAAGCTAAGTGCAACGGTAAAGTCTTTGGCAAGCTACTTGTTCACTCCAATGCTGCAGCAGTTTGACATAACTCCCATTTATGTGCATATTCACTTGTTTTGCCTGAAACCTAAGCTTATCCTATAGCAACTCCCTATCTCTTGTACTAGCCCTTTTGTTTTTCAACTTTACTGCAAAAATAACAATCAAATAAATGAAAACATTAACATTGACATAAAATAAAATGACAATAGTAACAAACTAAGATCAAGCACTAGCTACTAAAAATAAAATAACAAAAATAATCATAAACATTCAAAACACTTCCCTCATTGGGTTGCCTCCCAATCAGCGCTTGATTTTAAGGTCTTTCAACCTAACCTTCCTTGAATTACTCAAGCTGGATATTTGAGGAATAAATTCTCTCTTGAGTCATAAATGGTATCATCCATATAATGTTTAACTTTCGGTCCATTTACCATGAAGTCTTGACTAATTCTCTCATCCTTTAGGTCCACGACACCATAAGGGTAGACTTTAAGAAGTCTAAAAGGACCTAACCATCTTGATTTTACCTTTCCTGGGAATAACTTCAACCTTAAATTGTAGAGCAAAACTTGTTAGTCCGGAACTAAATTCGTTTGCTGAATCTGCTTGTCATGTCATTGCTTTGTTTTTTCCTTGTAAATCCTTACATTGTCATAAGAAAACAACCTTAATTCTTTCAATTTGCATAATTGAAGCTTCTTATGCTCTGCTGCAGCATTCATGTCCATGTTAAGTTGCTTAAGTGCCCAATATACCTTATACTCCATCTCTAATAGAAAATGACAAGCTTTGCCATAGACAAGTTTGTATGGGGACATGCCAAATGGTGTCTTGTATACTATTCGGTAAGCCCATAGAGCATCATGTAGCCTAAGAGACCAATCCTTTCTAGTGGGGTTCATTACCTTTTCTAAAATCCTTTTGATCTCTCGGTTGGATACTTCTGCCTGTCTATTAGACTGAGGGTGATATGCTGTAGTAATTTTATGCTTGATCCCATATTTAACCAATGCTGCAACAAATACCCTATTACAAAAATGGGTGCCTTCATCACTAATTATGGCCCTAAGCATCCCAAACCGTGAGAAAATGTTTCTCTAAAGGAATTTCACCACTGCCTTGGCATCATTTGTAGGTAAGGCTGCAACCTCTATCCATTTTGACACATAATCCACAACCACTAAAATGTATAAGTTGCCAAAGGAAGGTGGGAATGGTCCCATGAAATCTATCCCCTATACATCAAAACGCTCCACCTCCAGAATGTTGGTGAATGGCATCTCATGTTTCTGAGAGTTGTTTCATGTTCTTTGACACTTTTCATAACATTGAACAAACTAATAAGCATCTTTAAAGATAGAAGACCAATAATAACCTACTTGTAACACTTTTGCTGCTATTCTGTAACCTCCAAAATGTCCTCTATATGCTGCAGCATGACATGCCTATAGTATGCTTGGAATTTCTTCATCAGGCACACATTTTCAAATGATCTGATCTGAGCACACCTTGTACAAGTAAGGGTCATCCCATTGATAGCTTTTGACATCATGAAAAACTTTTTTTTTTGCTGGTAGGTTATGTCAGGTGACAACAATCCACTCACTAAGTAATTGGCAAAGTCTGCATACCATGGAAATCCTAACTGCTGCAGCATTTGTACATGTTGAAACATTAATAGCTACTCATCAGGAAAGGTTTCTATGATGGCTTGTCTCGAATGAGTGCTTGCATTTACCTCTAATCTTGATAGATGATCAACTACCTAGTTTTCAGTCATTTTTCTGTCTTTAATCTCAAAATCAAACTCTTGTAGTAAAAAAATCCATCTAATTAGTCTTAGCTTGGCATCTTTCTTGCAGATCAAGTATTTTATTACTGAGTGGTCGGTATAGATAGTCACTCTAGTGCCAACTAAATATGCCCTGAATTTGTCAAATGCAAACACAACAGCCATCAATTCTTTTTCAGTGGTGGTATAATTGAGCTGAGCATCTGTTAGTGTCTTGTTGGCATAGTAAATAAAATGAAAAATCTTGTTATTTCCTTGTCGTAGCACTACTTCAATAGAATGGTCACTAGCATCACACATTAACTCAATGAAATGTTTCAGTCTAGTGTTATAACAACATGTGTTGTGACAAGGGCTCTTTTTAATTCCTCAAAGGCCTTCAAACAATTGTCATCAAATTTTAATAGTCTGTCATGCTCAAGTAGCATGCATAAGGGCTTGGTTATCTTTGAGAAATCCTTAATAAATCTTTTATAGAAGCCAGCATGACCCAAATAAATTTTTTATGCCCTTAACTAAGGTAGGTGGTGGAAGTTTTTCAATAGCCTCTATTTTTGCCTTATCCACTTCAATACCCTTCCTTGAGACTCTATGGCCTAATATTATCCCTTCTTGCACCATGAAGTGACATTTTTCCCAATTAAGAACTATATTTGTCTCATCATATCTTTTAAGTACATTCTCTAAGTTATGCAACCAATCCTTATATGATTCACCAAAGACTGAAAAGTCATCCATGAATATATCTATTGTTTGCTCCACCATATCTGAAAAAATTACCATCATGCACCTTTGAAATGTTAATATATCTAGTGTTTGCTCCACCATGTCTGAAAAAAATTGCCATCATACATCTGAAATGTTGCTGGAGCATTGCACAAGCTAAATGGCTTCCTTCTAAATGCAAAGGTGCCATAAGAACATGTAATGTTGTCTTTTCCTAATCCTCTGGTGTTATAACAATCTGGTTGTACTCTAAATACTCATCCAAGAAGTAATAACACTATTTTCCTGTAAGTTTGTCCAGCATTTGATCAATAAAGGGTAGAGGAAAGTGATTCTTTCTTATAGCCTTGTTCAGTTTCTTGTAATCCATGCAAACTCTTCAACCTATGACTGTTCTAGTGGGTATGAATTATTCTTCTCATTTGCTACAACAGTCACTTTTCCCTTCTTGGGTACACATTGCACTGGACTCAACCATGAGCTGTCTAATATAACGTATATGATTCTAGCATCCAGCCATTTGATGATATCCTTCTTCATTACTTCCTTCATGATTGGATTTACCTTCTCTGTTCCTCAATTGAATTGCTGTAACTCTTTTCCAGCAGAATTTTATGCATGCAAATAGATGGACTAATCCTTTTTATGTTTGCAGTAGTCCAGCTAATTGTTTGCTTATGTTTCCCCAGCACATTCACTAGGCTTTTCTCCTGACCTGCATCCAAAGAAGATGAAATAATTACTGGTAATATGTCATTGTCACCAAGATATGCATATTTTAAATGTGCAAGTTAGAGTTTTAATTCCAAAGCTGGTGGGAATTCCATAAAAGGTGTAGGAGGTTTTACTTCCTTGTGTAATAAGTCCAAAGATTCAAAATGTTTGTCTGCTCTGAATGGTTGCTTCTCTCCTAGCCATGTTATATCAACTATCTCAACATCTTCATCATAAAAAACTACAGCATCAGGTTGCATGTTACATAATTACTATCTACCTGTTCTGCTATAGCAAGATCTACAACACTGATGAAATTGCAGTCCTCAATCTCATCAGGATTCTTCATTGCATCTAACACATCGAATGTAACTTGCTGATCATTGACCCTCACTATTAACTCTTCTCTTTGCACATCAATAAAAGTCTTTCCCGTGGCTAAGAAAGGTCTTCCTAAAATGATTAGTACCTCTTTTTCTGTTTCAAAGTCCAACACAATGAAATCCACTAGAAAAATAAATTTGTCCATCTTCACCAATACATCTTCAATCTTCCCCTCTAGATAAGCATGAGATCTTTCTGTTAATTGCAAAGTCATTGTTGTTGGTCTGCATTCTCTAACTTTTAGTTGCTTGAAAATTGAAAGAGGCATGAGATTGATGCTAGACCCTAGATTACAAAGTACCTTTCCACTATATTTGGTTCCTATAGAACAAGGAATTGTAAAGCTGCCTGGATCTTTCAGTTTTTTAGGTATTTTACTTTGAAGCATGTGATTGCACTCTTGTGTTAAAGCAACAGTTTCAAATTCTCATAACCTCCTTTTTTTTTTACTAAAATGTCTTTCAAGAACTTCATATAATTAGGCATTTGTTCCAAAACTTCCACAAATGGAATATTGATGTGAAGCTACTTTAAAACCTCTAGGAATTTGCTGAATTGTTTATCCTGATTTTGCTTCTGGAATCTCTGTGGAAATGGTGATGGATGTCTAAACTGTTGTGCTGCAGTTGGATGCATAGGTTGTGTTTCACTTGCTCTCCTTTTTTCTGCTGCATCTGATGGCTTTGCAGCATCGTTTCTGATAAATAATGACTTATCTGCTTTTGTAAGTGTTGCAGTTTTGCTGCTCTTACCATTATGTTGATTGGTAGAAGTAATAGGTTCTTCCTCATTCTGAACTTCTTCTTGAGTTTGAATAGGCTCATTTCTCTTCTTTGGCACACCTACTGGGATATGCACATCATTTCCAAATCTCAGATTAATCAGTTTGCATTACTCTTTACTTTCTCTTCTTGGATCCTCTATATTACTAGGTAAACTTCCTTGAGGTCTATTGCTAAGTGCTGTGGCAAGCTACCCAACTTGATTCCCCAAGTTTCTTAATGAAACAGCTTGGCTTTGGACAACTGCCTCATTATTCACAATATACTCTTTAATTAAGGCTTCGAGAGAGCTGATCTGGTCATTACTGGTGTTTCTTGGACCTTAGTTTTGTTGGTGAAATCCAGGTAGTTGTATTGGTCTGTTTTGTCTACTTACTACTACAACATGCTGATTCTGATTACTTCATGATTAATTTGGGCGCTGCCTCCATCTTGGGTTGTAGGTGTTTGCATATGGGTTGCTCTAATCCTGTTTATTGAAGTTGCCCACATAATTCACTGAAGTTGATTCCCCAGACAGTTGTCAAATAAGTGACCTTTTCTACAATAAACACACGATACTTCTACTACTTTGTTTACTATTACTGGAGCTGTGGTTAAGGCCTTCACCATGTTTGTCAAGGAAGTTACTTGTACTGATAAAGCTGTCACGGAATCCACATTGTACACTCCTAATGCTCCTCTTGCTGTAGTTTGCTTAGTTGATGGCCACTAATAGTTGTTATTAGCTATTCTCTCCAAAATCTCGTGAGCTTCATTATAGGATTTGGATAACAAAGTTCCATTTGCTAAAGCATCCACCATTATTCTTGTACTCGGATTAAGACCATTGTAAAAGGTTTCCAGTTGTATACAGCAAGGAATACCATGATGTGGACATTTTCTCAACAACTCTTTAAATCTTTCCCATGTGTCATGCAAGCTTTCATCTTCTAATTGATGGAAAGATCTGATCTCATTTCTCAACTTGGCATTTCAGTGGGAGGGAAATACTTCATAAAAAACTTATCAACCAAGTCATTCCATGTTGTGATGGAGTCTGGTGGTAGGGAATTCAACCATGCTCTTGCTCGGTCCCTTAAAGAGAATGTGAAAAGTCTGAGTCTTAGTGCTTCCTATGATGCTCCAGCAATCTTAAAAGCATCACTCACCTCCAAAAAAAACTTGAGAAGAAGATGAGGATCTTCTTATGGCAATCCATTAAACTAACCCACAATTTGCAACATCTGAAACATCACTGGCTTTAACTTAAAGCTCTCTGCTTTAACTTCAGGTCTAACTATGCCCAGATGTATGGCTTGAGGAGTCAATACAACATAATCTCGAATGGCTCTTTCTCTATCATCTGCCATATGAATGATATTGTTTCCTGGTTGCCCATAAACATGTTGGCCATTCTGACTTCATTGTCCATTTAATTGTTGCAATTCTCATCGATTGTTCAAATCTCTCAGATCTTGTAAATCATCCATTGTTATAGCAGCTTTTGAATTTCTTTGCTCTTTTCTTAATCTCCTAACAGTTCTCTCAATTTCAAGATCAAAGTAAAACTCAACTTGTTTGTCCTTGCACATGCAACAGTTGCTGGAACAATCTATCGACACAAAGAAATAAGGATTAATCAAATAATTAAATAAAACACCACAAAAATTGATTTCACAAATAAAAATAAACAATCAGTCCCTGACAACGGTGCCAAAAACTTGTTAGGTGATTTCTTAATATATAGGTGTCAGTGTGTAAGTGTACACAACAAGTAATAAAGTGATAAGTATTCGAGTATCGTCTCCACAGGGACTGATGCTATAAGAATTGCTACAGCAAGTAATTGTGGTGCAATTTCAAATAAATCAAATTTTTTTAACAACTAAATTAAACTAAGAAATCTAAATGATAGAAAATAAAGTGCACTAAAATAAATCAACACGTCTCACACAAGGATGTAATCACTAAAAATGATGTAGTTGAGTGAATTAACTCACTTAATGGTGTTGATTATTTTTTTCACATAGATCTGATTCTTGTCAAAGAATTACAACAAAGACTTTGGGCAAAATCCTAATGCATCCTCAGTTGTCTCTTGTTAGATTTCTTATATCTATATGCAACCTAACAATGATCAGTTGATAAATCACACAAGATATAACATTATGCAATCAGAGTTCCTAATTACTCTAAAAGATGAATCTCTATTTTTAGTTCATCACTAATTTTATATTAAACATAGTCCTATTCAAATTGAGTTAACCCAACTTGGGAAACTTAATCTAAAACCAAGTATTACTCTGATATTTTCTACTAAAACAGACCCTTTTATGGCTCTCTCTTAGCTTGTATCACTAAATGAGTGGTCAGTCGAAATAGTGAATGAAATTAACCACTATCAAAACAAAATGCTATAGCAGTCATGCAGCAACACAATAATTTCAGTCAATAAACCATCAAGCTTATCATTCACTCAACCACAAATTGATTTAGTTCATGATTTTATCAAAATAGAAAATAAAACTAATTCAGCCATCACATACATTATCATAAATCAAAGAAAACAAAGAGAATATAAATAGAGGTAAGCGATCCTTTTAGATTTCTTTATTCTTCTTCTTTACGCCTACAACTTCTGATCAGCCCTTGAATTTCTTTTCTCTTTGTTGTTTTCTTTTTATTTTCTTGTTATTTTCTTATGGTTGACGGCTCTCCCTTTTCTTTTATGTGGGCTTCCTTTTATAATTAAAAACTAGGGCAACTGGATGTCTAGGGCACGCATCTTCCATATTTGGAAACTGCAGATCGCAGATTTTTTCTGAGATTCGCTAGAAATTTTTCTCCTCTGTTGTTCCAGGATTGCTATAGCAATCGTGCTATAGCAATACACTGTTTCAGACTAGTTTATACTTTTCTACAACTAATTTCCTTCTTTATTTTTCCAAGCCCATTGCACAGCATTTCTTCTTTGAATTTACACTTCCAGTTGCCTACAATGTAAACACATAATCTAAGCACACATAATTTATTCTAAAATCACCTAATTTATTGCAAATAATTAAAAATAGATAAATATAAAAAATTAGGCTAAAATGCAACTGAAACACATTATTTACTCTCTAAGTAATCCTTATTTAAGTCCAAAAGTGCCATTGATATCTCTCATTTCATAGAGTTATTATTGGTTAAGTGATGAGTTGCTCCACTATCCAAATACCATCCATCATCTGCAGCTCCTTCAAAGTTAGCCATATAAGCTGCTCCAGGAGTACAAGGATCAATTCTAGAATAATAGTGAGTTCTAGAAGCAGGATAAAAGCTCTGTGGCATGTAATTGAAGTTGTCATAATCTTCAAAACTCTTATGTGAAGGAGCAAAACCATCCAAGTTACCAATGTAAGCTGATCTTGGTCCTTTGCCTCTACCAAAGCTTCTTGCAACAGGAACACGTTTTTTAACAAATCTATGCCAACAAATATTAGCAGTATGACCAGGTTAAAAACAAATTTGACAGATCAAGTCTTCTGCAATGCTTAAGGTTCCTTGAGATCCATTAACTCCATTAAATCCACCTCTAGCAATTGAAGAAAAATTTCTATTTGATTGAAAAACAAGAGAATTACTTTGATTAAAAGATTGACCTCTACCATATCCACCTTTAAAACTATTATTGATCATTCTCTAGAAATCATTTATATTTCCTCTTCCAAAATTAAAATGTCTTCTAGCAAGATTACCAGTATATCCTCTTATGCCAAAATTTCCTCTTGGCTAAGCATATAACGCCTTAAGATAATATGCATTACTGTATACATAATTTGCATTAAATATACTCTTATCATCCTGCTCTTGTTCCAATCTAGTTTCATGTGTCAATAGCAGTGCATATGCATCATCAAATTCCATTTTAAAACTAGTTATAAAAGTAGCAACATCACGATAGCCTGGTCTTAATCCATTCAAAATTGTTAACATCATATCTTTTTCAGTTATAGGACTGCCAACACTTGTAAGTGTATCAGTTATTGATTTCATCTTAATGCAATAATCCTCAACACTTAAGAAAGAACATTTAATGATTCTTTCTTAAGTGTATTCAACTCATATCTTAGTTGAAGAACCCTAGCTTCAGATTGAACACTAAATTTCTTTCAAGAGTTCTCCAAACATCTATAGAGCTAGCACAATTTATGACAAGATTTAAAGTACCTTCACTTATTGATGATAAGAGCCATCCAAGTAAAGTTTGATCTTGTGATCTCCAATTCTGATACGCTAGATTGGCAATTTCTTGAGTAGATCCATTAGCTCCAACAAGTAGAAGATGTTCCTCAAGTGCTGGATTTGTACCGTCAATGAAGCCTTCCAAACGATTACCTCTAATTGATGCTAAGACTTGTGAACGCCACAACAAATAGTTAGATTTATCCAACTTGATAGGAGTATAAAAAGAGAAATTGATCTGAGTTTGTTGATTATGATTTTCATCTGCATTTGTAGTTGTTAAGTTTCTAGAATTTACTTGCTGGTTACTAGAACTTGCTTTGTTTGGCTCTGATACCATTTTAAAAAAACTCAAATGAACTGTAAAATCTGTTTGGAAGCTAAGAAAATGAAGAGGAATGTTCTGGAATTTCTTTTTCACATTCAATTATTTACAAATTAGATTTACCCTTGTATTTATACTAGACTAAAACCATAAAAACCAAACTACTACAACTTAACAACTAGAAAAAAAAATGCCAAGCATGCTTAACAAACTTGTTGTGCTAGCTTGCTGAGCTGGCATATCTATTTAACTAACTTTGCTGACTTGCTTTTCATGTACACGTGCTGAGTGTGTCTCTCTTACATGCACTATGAGCTTTCTTAACAATATATAATTGCACATTGTAAGTTAACCTGCTTATTTCAGGCCTTTAAATGAGGAGAGTTGCATTAGTACAGTATACTTTCAAATCAAACCTAACTAGATACATCAATTCTCTAAGCTTTAGTCTATAATGCTCAGGGTGTTGTTATGGCTTTGTACAATTATATTGCCACTCTATCCTATGGCACTTGTGTAACATATGCACCGAAATTATTTAATTGAGTGCGATGTTATTTTTATTTTTTCGTCATAAATTTGTTTTAAAAGTCCGATTGCTAAAAATCGTTACGAGAAATCGGTCGCAATTATTAAAATTGATCGCGCTCGAAATAATTTAAATTTGTCTCGACATACAATCGAGACATTCCAAACGCGATTCAAGGGCTGTGTATTGGATTTTTATTTTGGCACTCGGGTCCGGATTTAGTTTTAAAAAAAAAAATATTTTTTTCTCTCTTACTATAAATGGAAAGTCATGAGAGAGAGAGAGGGATTTTACTTTCCAAAAATAGAAAGAAGAAGAGAGAGAGAAGGAGAGAAGAAGCTGCATACCCGGATCCACGACCCGAATCCGCGCCCCCAACCCAGCCGTATCTCCCATTTTCGACCACCATTCCGGTCGAGCTTGGTACCAATCTGAAGCTCGTGAGCCGTAGGTTGCATCCATGCCATTTTCGTCACCGGAAATCGACCAGAACGCCAGCAAACAAGCCCGAAAAGTCACGACTTAACCCATTTTGCTTGCCGTTGATTTCGCCGGTTTTGGGCCGATCCAATGCTTGGATCTTGTTCCTCAGCTTCCCCTGATCGTTTCCCGACCAACCCCGTGACCTGAAACGGCCGGATTGCCGCCGATCGACGTCGGAAAGCTCACGGTTTTTGGGGAGCTAGATCCGCCGTTACCGTAGCGCGTGGGAGGTCACCGCCGGCAGCATTGGACTCACCGAGGCCAGATCTAGCAGACCTGAGCTTCCCGTCGCCGTTGAAGGAGTTCCGGTCACCGTTGACCGTTAGGGGCAAATAGGTAAATTCATAAACTTTTGGGGTATTTCTATAATTTTAAAATCAGTGGACATTTTGGTAATTTTAGTTGAGGAAAGTTAGGTAATTTAAGATGTTGGTGGTAATTCAATAATTTACGTCGTTAGGGGCATTTTGGTAATTTTATAGTTTTTCGAGGGTAATTTTGTAAATTCAAAACTTGTGGATATTTTTGTAATCAGAATTGAGGATAGTTTGATAATATGTGATTCCGAGGATAATTTGATGAATTTTGATGTCGAGGGTATTTTAGTAATTTTATGAATTCGAGAATATTTTATTACGGATAAACACCGTTTCGAGTATATTAGTAATAATTCGTGATTATGATTAGTAATTATGTTATTTCCTCAAATTAGGAGGATCCGCGAACGAGAATCAAACCGTGGACGTTGCCGATACCGAGTTCGGACACCGTCACTGTGAGTGGAATATACAAAACCTACTTTCATTGTAGTTTATTATGATTTAAAAATATGGTAAAGCATGTTTGCGAGATTGATTTTAAAGGCTTCGATTTAAAGATTTTATATAAATAGATTTTATCTGTGTTTTGGTATTTGTTACGAGAAATGTGTTTGATTAATAATTTTGGTTACTGATTTTGTATATGGATGATAATATTTTAAAGAAAAGAAAAGCAGATTTAAAACTTGTGAAATGAAAAAGGAAATGAGCTTTCGGATGAGGTTTCGAATGAGATTTTAGATGAGATTTCGAATGAGATATCGGATGAAATTATATGTTTATGTATATGTGTTCAAAGGTATATGAATATGAGCAGAATGATTGATTGTTTTTAAAATCATTAGACAGTACCCTCCCCCTTTAGATACAGTGATACATATGAGATGAGATATGTATGTGGTATGATGAATACAGAAATACTGATAATGAGATACAGATGAGATGTAGGCTTTTGGGGTCCGTCTGAGTACACACAGAGGCTTTGGGCCGTGTACTCGGGCGATTTTGTCTTTTGGGGACGAGATTATGCATGCACAGATATGATGAGATATGAGATGATACGTTCCGATCTATCCGTGTAGCTCCGTGGCGTGGCGGTACCCAGATAGTACGTCATTGCCTGTCCGTAGAGGTCCGGATATGATGAGATATGATATGGCTTTTCCCTGTCTATCCGTGTAGCTCCGGGGCGTGATTGTACCGGATAAGACGTCATTGCCCGTCCGTCGAGGTCCGGATAGGATGAGATTATTTCCCCTAGGTACTTGTTTGGTGATAGTTTTTGGTATTTCGATATTGATGTTATAAGTATGATGAATTTTCATTGATTTATGCAGTATATTTGCGATATCGTTATTTGAGTACATGGATTTGATTTAATAAGTTATTTAAGTTTTTGCGATATTTTAATGAGTTGGTATTTTGATATGATTTATTAATTTACAGTAAAATTGTGTTGAAAAACTACTATCCACTCACTGAGCTCACTGAGTTTTATACTCATTCCATTTTTTTTATTATATTTCCCCCTCCCCCCTCCCTTAACAGGAGATTTGCAGGTACAACAGTCGACCCAGCCACAATAGTCATTTTTGAATTTATGGCCACGTTGTGATGTTAGGAGTTATTGGTTGATTTATCGAAATATTTTGGGATTGTAATTTGTTACATTTCAGAGATTGCGTTTGCATATGTATTTTATTTGATATTGAATAATTAAGTGATTTGGTATTTTTGGGTTGAGATAGTTGATTGACGAAGTTGGTTGTAGTCGGAAATTATTTGGGAGTGCTTGATGTATAATTTTGTAGATTTGGTTTTATAATAAATATAGGGGAGACTTTGCCGATTTTTCGGTAGAACAATGTTTATTCAGAGTACGTGAGGAAGATTTTATAGAATTAGGCAGACTCGTCCTGTGGATTCGAGGCGGGTCGTGTCAAGTTAGTATCAGAGCATGGTTTTAGATTCTGTAGACTTTATTGTCGTACTTAGGATAAGTTTTATAGTTATTAAGTGGAAATTATTATTTTTTAGGCATCATTATGCTTCGTCGTAGCAGTAGACGTGGTCGAGGTCGTGGCCGTGGTCGTACTAGGCTAGTAGCTGGATTGACTCCAGGCGTTTTACCTGCAGGGGAAAATGAACCTGTGAACGAAGGCATAGTTGAGTTCTCAACGCATGAGGTGGCACAACAAGCACCAGAGAATGTGCCGAATTTTGAGCAGTCATTTGATAGGCTAGCACAGATTATGACTGCAGTGGTACAGAATCAGACTCATACGCATACCGGTCATGCTAATACTATAGAGCGCGTGAGAAGTTTGAGGGCCAAAAGTTTTAATGGTTCTGGAGATCCACCCGAGACAGAGTCGTGGTTTGTTAAGTTAGAACGTATTTTCGATGTAATGAAATGCTCGGAAGAGGATAGACTTTCATTTGCCACTTTTCTACTTGAGGATAGAGCCTACCATTGGTGGCAGACAGTGGAACGTCGGTATCAAGGGCATGATGCGATTAATTGGGTTATATTTCGTAAGGAATTTTACGATCATTATTTTCCTGTCGTATACCAAGATATTAAACGCAGTGAATTCCTTCGGTTGATTCAGGGATCCATGTATGTCGAAGAGTTTGAGAAGAAATTTATGGACCTTTCTAGATTTACTACATCTGCAGTGGGTGATGAAAGGGAGAGATACAGACGATTTGAAGAGGGTCTCCGATTTGAGATCCGCACGACCGTGACTGCATCGCGATATACTGAGTTTACTAAGGTAATTGAGGCAGCAAAGAGAGTAGAACATAGTATCTCGGAGGGACGTAGAATTCAAGCCCTTAAACAAAAACGTAGTCAGAGTTTGACAGAGGGTGGCTCTAGTAGTAGGCCGCCTAAGAGAGGAGGGACTCATGCTAACTACTCTGACAACATTCACAAGAGTCAGGGTACGGGTTTCAGGGGAGATTCGAGATAGATCGATCCGATTCGGTCACGGCAAAGAATCCGTAGAGAGTAATGTAAGAACTCAGGGACAGTATGACAGGAGTAGCGGAGGACACCGAGGTGATCGTTCGAGGAATATACAACAGTTTTCTTGCCTCTCGTGTGGCAAAAATCATCAGGGCCAATGTCGTGCTAGGGATAAGGTGTGCTATCTCTGTGGACAGCCTGGCCATATTAAGAGATTCTGCCCTAGTTTGTCTCAAGGTGATAGTTCTACTCGAGGGACAACTCCACAATATCACTCTCATTCTGGACCAACTGTAGGTCAGAGAAGTGTGCAGACCGGGGGTTCTACATCTACATTTCGGAGTCAGACACCTGCTCCAAGTCAGAGAGGTCAACCTGGTCGGCCTTATACTCAAAGTCGAGTTTTTGCATTGACACAGCAGGAGGCTCATGTTACCCCCGAAATTATTATGGGTACGTTATCTATTTTTGGCCGCGAGGCCCATATTCTTATTGATCCTGGATCCACACATTCTTTTGTTTCCCGTATGTTTGCCACGCATATAGAACAAGAGCCTGAACCACTGGATTGTGGTTTAGTTGTTAGTACACCTACTGGGGGTTCACTATTTGCTGAGAATGTGTATCGAGATTGTATGATTAGTTTGGGTGAGCATGACTTTGAGGTAAATTTGATTATTTTAGACATTCAAGATTTCGATGCTATTTTGGGCATGGATTGGCTTACATTTCATCATGTTACTGTGGATTGTTTCAAAAAGGAAGTTGTGTTTAAAAAGTCAGGAAAAACCGAGGTGAAATTCTGTGGAGAGCGTAAATTATTACCTTCATGTGTCATATCGGCTATTAGTGCAAGACCATTGTTACGAAAAGGATGCTCAGCTTATCTTGCATATGTGGTAGACACAGAAGGTAAAGAGTTGAGATTAGAGGATATCCTAGTAGTCCAAGAGTTTCCAAATGTATTTCCAGATGACCTTCCGGGGATGCCACCTGACAGAGAAATTGAGTTTTCTATCGATTTAGTCCCTGGGACGGCTCCTATATCTATAGCACCATACAGGATGGCTCCAGCGGAATTAAAGGAACTTAAAGTTCAGCTACAAGAATTGGTGGATAAAAGATTTATTAGACCTAGTGTATCTCCGTGGGGAGCTCCAGTTTTATTTGTTAAGAAAAAGGATGGTACTCTTAGACTCTGCATTGATTATAGGCAGTTGAACAAAGTTACTGTACGCAATAAGTACCCCCTTCTGCGTATTGATGACTTGTTTGATCAACTTCAGGGAGCTAAAGTGTTTTCTAAGATCGACTTGCGCTCAGGATATCATCAGCTTAGGATTAAAGAGTCTAACGTTCCTAAAACAGCATTCAGAACTCGTTATGGACACTATGAATTTCTCGTAATGCCATTTGGGTTGACTAATGCTCCAGCAACTTTTATGGATCTCATGAATAGGGTATTTCGCCCTTATCTAGATCGGTTTGTGATTGTGTTCATTGATGATATTTTGGTGTATTCTCAGAGTCAGGAGGAACATGTAGAACATTTGCGGATTGTTTTGCAGACTTTAAGACAAAAGCAGCTTTATGCCAAGTTCAACAAGTGTGAGTTCTTGTTAGATAAAGTAGTATTTTTGGGCCACGTGATATCAGCTGAAGGCATTTATGTTGATCCTCAAAAGATCGAAGCTGTTGTAAAATGGGAACAGCCTACAAATGTCACTGAGGTTCGGAGTTTCCTTGGATTAGCTGGTTACTATCGTAGATTTATGGAAGGATTCTCCAAGATTGCCATTCCCTTGACACGACTAACTATGAAAAATGCTAAGTTCCAGTGGGATGATGACTGTGAAAAGAGTTTTCAAGAACTTAAGACACGTCTCACATCGGCACCCGTTCTTACACTTTCATCTGGGAACGAAGGATTTTTGGTATACAGTGATGCCTCTAGGCATGGATTAGGTTGTGTGTTAATGCAACATGAAAAAGTGGTGGCTTATGCATCCAGACAACTTAAGAAGCATGAGCAAAATTACCCAACACATGATTTAGAGTTAGCCGCTTTGGTGTTTGCACTCAAAACATGGAGGCATTACTTATATGGTCATATGTCAGATTTTTACTGATCATAAGAGTTTAAAGTATTTGTTTACTCAGAAAGAGCTAAATTTGAGACAGAGGAGGTGGATTGAGCTAATTAAGGATTACAATTGCACTATTAATTATCATCCAGGCAAAGCAAATGTGGTAGCTGATGCATTAAGTAGAAAATCCTCCAACTCTATATCTCACTTAAGGGTGTCATATATGCCTTTGTTGATTAAGTTGAGATCTTTGGGAGCCGAGTTGGAAGTTGATAATTTCGGAGCTTTGATAGCTAATTTTCGAGTTAGGCCAACTTTGATTGACAAAGTCCACCAGATGCAGGATCAGGATCCGCAGTTAATGAAGTTGAGAGAGGACGTGCAAAAAGGCCTACGAACCGACTTTACAGTGAGAGATGATGGAGTCTTAGTCATGGGTAATAGACTTTGTGTACCTGATATTAAGGAGTTAAAAAAGGAGATCATGGAAGAAGCTCATTGTTCAGCGTATGCGATGCATCCTGGTAATACGAAGATGTATCGTACTTTGAGAGATCATTATTGGTGGCAGGGCATGAAAAGAGAGATAGCAGAATTTGTTTCTCGATGTTTAGTTTGCCAACAGATTAAGGCTGAACATCTGAGACCTGCAGGGTGTTCTCAGCTGCTTCCTATTCCCGAATGGAAGTGGGAGCATATCACTATGGACTTTATAGTGGGACTTCCACGTACCCAGAGTGGACATGATAGTGTTTGGGTGGTTGTTGATCGACTTACAAAATCTGCTCACTTTTTATCATTTAAGACCACCTATTCGATGGACAAGTTGGCAAGTATTTATGTGGCTGAGATAGTTCGACTTCATGGAGTACCGGTGTCTATTGTTTCAGATAGAAATTTTTGATTTACTTCTAAATTCTGGGCCAGCTTGCAAAAGGCTTTATGCACTAAGTTGAACTTCAGTACAGCTTTTCATCCACAGACTAATGGTCAGTCAGAGCGTACTATTCAAACCTTAGAGGATATGTTGCGAGCTTGTGTTTTGGAGTTTAAGGGTAAGTGGGATATTTATTTGCCCTTGATGGAATTTGCTTACAATAATAGTTTCCAAACTAGTATCGAGATGGCACCGTATGAGGCTTTATATGGTAGGAAATGCAGAACTCCAGTATGTTGGGATGAGGTCGGTGAGCGGAAGTTATTTGGTCCTGAATTAGTTCAGGATACTAATGAGAAGGTACAGCTTATTCGGGATAGATTAAAAGTGGCCAAAAACAGACAAAAGAGCTATGCAGATAAGCGTATGCGGGAACTTGAGTTTGAAGTTGGCGATAGAGTTTTCATACGGATTTCTCCTTAGAAAGAAGTACTTCAATTTGGGAAGCGCGGGAAGCTAAGCCAATACTACATTGGACCGTATGATATTGTAGAGCGCATTGGTCCGTTGGCTTAGCTCTACCACCTGAGTTATCCAAAATTCATGATGTGTTTCATGTCTCGATGCTTCGAAAGTACACGTATGATCCGAGTCATCTGTTATCAAGGCAACCAATTGAGTTGAAAGAGGATTTGACTTATGAGGAAGAACCGGTGCAAATATTGGAAAGGAAACACCAAGTCTTACGTTCCAGAACTATTCCTTTAGTAAAAGTGCTATGGAGGAATCATGCAAAAGAGGAGGCTACATGGGAACACGAGGACTTAATGAGAGTTCAGTATCCTTACCTATTCTCATCATATGTGTAAATTTCGAGGACGAAATTTTTATAAGGAGGGAGGATTGTAACATATGCACCGAAATTATTTAATTGAGTGCAATGTTATTTTTATTTTTTTCGTCATAAATTTGTTTTAAAAGTCCGATTGCTAAAAATCGTTACGAGAAATCGGTCGCAGTTATTAAAATTGATTGCGCTCGAAATAATTTAAATTTGTCTCGACATACAATCGAGACATTCCAAACGCGATTCAAGGGCCGTGTATTGGATTTTTTTTTTGGCACTCGGGTCCGGATTTAGTTTTAAAAAAAAAATATTTTTTTCTCTCTTACTATAAATGGAAAGTCATGAGAGAGAGAGAGGGATTTTACTTTCCAAAAATAGAAAGAAGAAGAGAGAGAGAAGAAGAGAAGAAGCTGCATACCCGGATCCACGACCCGAATCCGCGCCCCCAACCCAGCCGTATCTCCCATTTTCGACCACCATTCCGGTCGAGCTTGGTACCAATCTAAAGCTCGTGAGCCGTAGGTTGCATCCATGCCATTTTCGTCACCGGAAACCGACCAGAACGCCAGCAAACAAGCCCGAAAAGTCACGACTTAACCCATTTTGCTTGCCGTTGATTTCACCGGTTTTAGGCCGATCCACTGCTTGGATCTTGTTCCTCAGCTTCCCCTGATCGTTTCCCGACCAACCCCGTGACCTAAAACGGCCGGATTGCCGCCGATCGACGTCGGAAAGCTCACGGGTTTTGGGGAGCTAGATCCGTCGTTACCGTAGCGCGTGGGAGGTCACCGCCGGCAGCATTGGACTCACCGAGGCCAGATCTAGCAGACCTGAGCTTCCCGTCGCCGTTGAAGGAGTTCCGGTCACCGTTGACCGTTATGGGTAATTGGAAAATTCATAAACTTTTGGGGCATTTCTGTAATTTTAAAATCAGTGGACATTTTGGTAATTTTAGTTGAGGACAGTTAGGTAATTTAAGATTTTGGTGGTAATTCAATAATTTACGTCGTTAGGGGCATTTTGGTAATTTTATAGTTTTTCGAGGGTAATTTTGTAAATTCAAAACTTGTGGATATTTTTGTAATCGAAATTGAGGATATTTTGATAATATGTGATTCCGAGGATAATTTGATGAATTTTGATGTCGAGGGTATTTTAGTAATTTTACGAATTCGAGAATATTTTATTACGGATAAATACCGTTTCGAGTATATTAGTAATAATTCGTGATTATGATTAGTAATTATGTTATTTCCTCAAATTAGGAGGATCCGCGAACGAGAATCAAACCGTGGACGTTGCCGATACCGAGTTCGGACACCGTCACTGTGAGTGGAATATACAAAACCTACTTTCATTGTAGTTTATTATGATTTAAAAATATGGTAAAGCATGTTTGCGAGATTGATTTTAAAGGCTTCGATTTAATGATTTTATATAAATAGATTTTATCTGTGTTTTGGTATTTATTACGAGAAATGTGTTTGATTAATGATTTTGGTTACTGATTTTGTATATGGATGATAATATTTTAAAGAAAAGAAAAGCATATTTAAAACTTGTGAAATGAAAAAGGAAATGAGCTTTCGGATGAGGTTTCGAATGAGATTTTAGATGAGATTTCGAATGAGATATCGGATGAAATTATATGTTTATGTATATGTGTTCAAAGGTATATGAATATGAGCAGAATGATTGATTGTTTTTAAAATCATTAGACAGTACCCTCCCCCTTTAGATACAGTGATACATATGAGATGAGATATGTATGTGGTATGATGAATACAGAAATACTGATAATGAGATACAGATGAGATGTAGGCTTTTGGGGCCCGTCTGAGTACACACAGAGGCTTTGGGCCGTGTACTCGGGCGATTTTGTCTTTTGGGGATGAGATTATGCATGCACAGATATGATGAGATATGAGATGATACGTTCCGATCTATCCGTGTAGCTCCGAGGCGTAGCGGTACGCAGATAGTACGTCATTGCCTGTCCGTAGAGGTCCGGATATGATGAGATATGATATGGCTTTTCCCTGTCTATCCGTGTAGCTCCGGAGCGTGATTGTACCCAGATAGTACGTCATTGCCCGTCCGTCGAGGTCCGGATATGATGAGATTATTTTTCGTAGGTACTTGTTTGGTGATAGTTTTTGGTATTTCGATATTGATGTTATAAGTATGATGAATTTTCATTGATTTATGCAGTATATTTGCGATATCGTTATTTGAGTACATGGATTTGATTTAATAAGTTATTTAAGTTTTTTCGATATTTTAATGAGTTGGTATTTTGATATGATTTATTAATTTACAGTAAAATTGTGTTGAAAAACTACTATCCACTCACTGAGCTCACTGAGTTTTATACTCATTCCATTTTTTTTATTATATTTCCCCCCCCCCTCCCTTAACAGGAGATTCGCAGGTACAACAGTCGACCCAGCCACAATAGTCATTTTCGAATTTATGGCCACGTTGTGATGTTAGGAGTTATTGGTTGATTTATCGAAATATTTTGGGATTGTAATTTGTTACATTTCAAAGATTGTGGTTAGCATATGTATTTTATTTGATATTGAATAATTGAGTGATTTGGTATTTTTGGGTTGAGATAATTGATTGACGAAGTTGGTTGTAGTCGGAAATTATTTGGGAGTGCTTGATGTATAATTTTGTAGATTTGGTTTTATAATAAATATAAGGGAGACTTTGCCGATTTTTCGGTAGAACCATGATTATTCAGATTACGTTAGGAAGATTTTATAGAATTAGGCAGACTCGTCCTGTGGATTCGGGGCGGGTCGTGTCAACTTGGCTTGGTTGTTTCCGGCTGGACTGTGGTGTTAGAATTTGTCCAAACGATGGAGTTTAGAATCCTACATTTGGTTATTTTCTGAAAATATATCTGACATGGGATTTATGATGTTCTGGGGATTTCGGATGACGTTTTCTCTGAAGATGAAGTGTTCTGCTATGTATCTCCTCTGTATATTTTTCAGTAACAATCAAAGCAATATTCTGTTGGTGCATTCACCCAAACGAGGGTCCAATATCACAATCTCATTTGTTCTGCAGCCAGTCAGTTTCCAAAATCTTGTCCCGTAAGTTCTCACCTTTCACCAGTTTGTTAGAAACTAAAGTAAGGCACAAACAGAGAAGCTTCAAATGGAGCTGGGAAATTACCATTCCACAGTTAATACTTTTAATGAAGAGATTTCTTTGCCATTGATTGCAAAAAGCTGAAGTGGGAAAATGCAACTGAAGAAATAAAGAAAAGAAAAACAAACAAATCAGTCGATTGATTCAATTCATCGTCAATTCCACACTTTCTCTATGTAAAACATTCAGTGATTTCTAGGCCTTCTTTAGGTTGTTGTAATTAATTTCTCATTCGCTTGTTCATGTACAATCAAATAAATTTTAAAAAATAAAAATTGTCTAAAAACATAAGCAGGACAAGAAAAAAATAACAATTTATTAAGGTGAACGCGTTATTTTTAAAAAATGAAATACCCTAAATTGTTAAAATTAATATAAAAGCTAATGACCTTTACTTGGTGAAGAAGAAAGGGGTAAATCGATTTTAATTACGGAATTACCAAAAATTTAAATTTGAATTTGAGGTTTTTTGATCGTTAGGGTAGCGGTTAGATTTTAACCGCGTTATTTCTCAATTCATTTCTTACAATAACAATTAAATACCCAAAGCCCACTTCAATTAATAAAAGAAATACATTTGAAGAATTAATTGCCTGCTTTCTTCTTCTTCGTCATTCATTCTTTCCGATTGAAATAAAACGATTACTTGCAACATTCATTCATTTTAAAGGCTTCAAAGAGATATTTATTCTACTATCTTGGGCATGTTTGGGCAAGATCCTCTGCCACCTCTGCCATTACCAATTCTGATTCTAGTAACGCTGGCCATGATGATCTTTCTAGTCACCGCCCCTTGGATTTTCTCTGTTGAGTTGAGCGTTATAAAACCCACAGCAGTCAATACCCATTAGGTGCTTCTGGCCGCATCACTTGTTCTAGTAATGCTGGTTCAAGTTCTATCTTCAACACAATTTTGGCTCTCGGAGGGATTCTTTCAGGTCAGGGTTACTACTTTGATTGTGTTGTTAGCTTTCATGGGACCATATCAAAACCAGATTCATGCAAAATGTTGTCTTTTGGGTTTATTTTGTAGAATTATATGTGCTTAGCATTAGAAATAGTTTTATATTTTTGTTTGAAATTTCTTAATTGTTACATATTACTAGTTAATCAATTCAAAGTTAGTTTCCTAAGCCTGAAGCATGGGCAATATCTTGTAATTCTTTGAGAGTTAAGAGATACCTGTAAAACTAGGAATTTTTTTCCTTGATGTGAGGTTTGTAGTCGTTGTACTATCATCATTGTCAATGAGAAGCTTGCTTACAAAAAACTTCTGTTGTTTGGTTAATTGAATCATGAACGGTTTGTCATTGAAGCTTGAAGATCAGACCTTGTTAACTAATCCTAACATATTAACTTTTTTATGATTTTCATAGAAAAATCAAGTTGCTCCAGCTGGAGAACGTTTTGCTCATTAATCCCAAAGAGGGGTTAAATTTATCATTGCGTTGCCATTGAATCAATCATAATGATTGCTTCTTTGCTACTCCTATGCTTATTGACAAGATAAAGTCACAGATTAAGTTGAGAGATAAACCATTGCTCGTATGGCAAAAGAGTCATCTTAATTAGTACCCAATGCATCAACTTGCAGAGGTAAAGCATGCTTTTATTCACATTAACTTACATAATATGGTTAAAGCTCGGTTCAAAGAAATTAAAATACCTGCTCATGAAGATACGAGGGAATCTCAATTTCACACCCAGAAATACTAGCAAGTGTATCCTTCGTCGCCTGAGATACTTGCTTTAAGTAGCTATATAGCTCATGACATAGCAATCAATTTATACATTAATTATAATCTTTAAATGGATTTTGTAAATCTACACACACCAGGATTGAATTTCTGCATTAGTTGGAAAACATTTTTCGCATTTATGTACTCAAACCTTTTTCAAATATGTTCTCAATGTGTGTTATAAACTAAAACTGGAAATGGACAGAGGAACTTCACATGGAGTTGGAAGACTTACATTCTACGGTTCAACGTGTGTTACTTCTTATGGTCTTAAGATAAGAAATTTTTCACAAGCTTAAACCAAGCATTAAAGTGAGAAAATTCATCAAAAAGAATGAAGAAAAGATTTCCTTCTGGTGACAAAGCAATTAGAGATGAAGAATGACAAGTAGCAACCAAATCGAAGAGGACAGAATCTCTGAGTCTTGTAGACCATCAGCTAATTCGATCTGGCGTAAGAGCTTGAAAAGCAAAAGAAATTTTCTGAATGCCAGCCTCATTACAGAGAGTAGGTTACGCAGATGGAAATGCTGTGAATGATAACAGAAAAGAGCCCTTGAATTGGCTACGATGGAAACCAAAAATTTGGAATCTACTGATAAAAGCATTAAAGTTTTCCCTGCAAGACAATACATGGGCATTCTCTAGAAGGATACATCTCAGAAGATGGAAGGTTCGACTGTAACTCGCAAGAGAGTCTGAACATTCACAGAAAAAGCCTTTCAGGAATATCAAGAGTGGCCTTTCGGAGATTTTGAAAGAGGAGTAGTATTAGTCATCTATAGCTTTTGGCTCTGTCAGTTAAGAAGGACTTGATGAAGAATTATCCAATGCCAAGCACCGAGGGAGAAAAAATTTAAAAGAAGACTATGTTTAGTTGGACAGGAAAAATGAAGAAAACTGCTCAAGTCAAAATCTGGCATAATAATGCATCATTTCGGAATATAAGAAGAAGAGTCGTGGGGGGCCTTTAGCTACAGATTTTGAATTCTGGAAAAGGAGCCATGCTTCAAAAATGTCATGACTCACTCATCTCCTTCCGAGGACTATTAATCAGAGGAAGAGGCGAGCAGAGCTAAAATCTGGTCTGGACTTTATTTATTTCTATCAATTAATTTCTTCTTTTGCTTATTCATTTTAAAAATGCCCACTCACGTACAAAATATTCAAAATAAATAATAAATAACATAAATAAAATGTTCACAAATAGAAAAGCGAAGAAAAGTTGAAAATTTATTTCTGAAATAGCCTAAACTTATAAATTAATAACCTTTACTCGCAGAAAAAGAAAAAGGGCAGGGTAAAAATTTGAAATTGTGACCGTTAACGTTAGGGTTAGGATTATAATCGGCGCGTCAAAATTCATGACTTTAACTGTCCCAAGTTAATGATTTAACGCGTTTCTTTCCCAGTCGATTTAGGAGGCCTTTTCTGAGTTACCCAAATTTACAGGAAACCCAGTTCACTCAAGATTAGAATTCTTATTATGTAATTGATCTAATCAAATCCAATCGAAGCACTTGAAAGCTTTCCGAAATTCCTTTCTGTTTTCGTCTAGGAAATAATTCAACTAGTTTCTTTTTTTGTTTTTTTTTCTCTGACCTTTGAAACTTTGAAGAAATATGCGTGGGAATTGAATGATGGCAGGTCTTTTGACAGACTCCTGAGAAAGGCTGATGAAACTGCTAATGTTGATGAATCTTTGAAACTCACTTTTACTATCAAGGATGCTTGGACAATACACTACTAGAAAAATAGTCTTTACTGACATTAAAATAATGTCAGTAATGACTTTTAGTTACAATTATTAATTGTGTCAGTAATCTGACAGTCAAAAAAATTGTAACACTTTTTTATGGTGTCAGTAATTATTATATTTATGACACTATGATATTAGTAGTTATTGACATTATATTAGTGTCTATGATTACTGTTACTATGGCATCACCATTTAATTTATTTTAAAAAAATAAAAATTTAAATTGGCTCACTACCTATTGATTTATTGATAAAATAAAAAAGCACCACAAAATAACAAAAAAATGTATATATATAACAAAATCTTTAATTTCGTATTTAAATATTATTAGTAAATATTACAAATTCAAAATACTTCAATAAACAATATATGCTATTCTCATAGCTAAATAATCTAAATTTAAGACAAACAAACTTCTACCATTCAATCAAATGCCTGCTAATTTTGGCTATATTTAATAAATTTAAAAGCTAACTTGACAAGGATGACTGCCTTTCACTCTTTGAATATAAGTAGTGCAGTTGTGTTATCACACCAGCAGCTTCTCTATTCAATAGATTAAATGCGTTAGGATACGAGTGAAGTTAAGAAAGAAATACTTGAAACACACTGATCAAATCTGTATATAAATACATGGAAAATGAAAAAAATTAGCTGCCAATATGAAAAAATTTAGAAATGGAACTAAAGTTCATATTATAAGGCAACTCAAATTTGGTTAAAGTTTATTTAAAAAAAAAAAAGGGAAATTAAAAGGAAAGGCCAATATGAAAAAATTTAGAGATATGAAGGTGAAAAAATCACTAACATAGCCTAAAATCATATAGACTCAATTTCATCTTTTAGAAAGACTATGCAAATATATACACGGAAGAAAGTGCTCAAAACTAAGGAATAAAGATGGAAAAAACAATAATGACTAGGTGCAATAGACTGCATTTTTGTATAAATGAACTAATGATATGGCTAAGGCCACTACTATGGTTAATTAGGTTCATGAAGATGATCCTTGCAACCAGATGTCAACCTATAATTGTCAAATAAAATCATATCAAATCAAGCAGAAGGTTAAAGATTTTCTTCAAACTATCTGATCGTTATGCATGTAGAATTAACCAGGAAGCTATATCAATAAATATGTATGTCATAAGTGAAACTATAAATGTGGGCTAAGGTAACCGTATAAATTTTACCATGGAACTGATGATTTGGAGGGTTCTACTCATTCCTTAGCACTCTTCACCACCAGATCAAAATTGATAGAAGCCAGCTGAAAACAAGAAGAAAATTCAAAATTTATATATCAATTCGCAAACTGATAAGCTATAGTTGAAGCTCATCAACATATTGATTTTAAAATCTTTTGGTTAGGATAAAATTTTGGTCCTCAAGAGTTTTCTTTTAGTTTTATAGTCTTTTGGATTGAAATAGACTTAATTTTGCTAGTAAAATTATGAAATTGGTTCAATTTGGTTAAGAGATTTGGCCATAAGCCAAATTCATTCAATTCAAACTTGAAGAACTTAATTTAGGCTTGAAAAATTTTCCAGGTATACTTTTTTGAAAGTGATAAAAGGATTAAATAACAGCAGCTGTAAAAGAAATATTAGGTAGTTGACAAATAATTTGCAAATAAATTTTTATTAAGCTAGTTTTTATGAAGCTATGTAAAAATACAAATAATTAATTCATTTTCAACTAATATTCAAGAGTTTCCTAACCGCATTAGAAGAATCTAGAGTGGTTGGATTTACCTTAATTGAGAAATTACTAAATGAGTATTACATAGCAAGAGCAAGGGCATTAAATTCTTCCAAGCTACCACACTCATCAGCCTTCTTTACAGGAAAAATTAAAAAAAAGGTCAGGAAAATGAAATAGTGATCCCATAGTAGTAAGCCTCATAAAATTCATATTCATAAATTTTGATTTAAGTTCTTTCACACATGCTTCCAAATGTATTAAGACTTGGCATTTTCTAAATTAGAATAATCAGATTAAAGCCGTCATCAAAAGATATTTACATCATAATCTAATCCACTAAGAAGCTTTTGTGCATAGAGATTGATAGGTAAACAAACGAAAATGTGCCTGCACATCTTCATTTAGTGTGTTACCGAACGAATCACTACTGCATGTGTCAGTCAAATTGTTAAAGTCACTACCTCCCTAAACATTTTCATCTTCTGGAATCCATACATAACGGCTCACAAAGTAACTTGTGTCCAGTGATTCTGCAGCTGGTATAAACATAGTCTACAGCCAATAAGAGAAGCTACTCAGTATTGCAATTAGGTCAATTACAATGTCAAAAAAGTTAATAAGCTTGAAATCAGAGGACCTTTTGTCTTGCAAGTGTGTCTCAGTTTATATGTTTTTAAAAAAGGATGTTCTTTCACCTGCTAGAAAATTATGTTTAGTCTCTAAAGTCATAGTACAATTTAAGTCTTTGCTAGTAACTAATTCTCAACAGTTTACCTCTTTGGCTCCAGTGGCTCCCAGTCTTTGAACTGAATTTTCAGTTAATAATCTGAAATAAAATGAAATATTGATTGTCATTGAATATGAATATGAGCCAGCTCTCAGTTGTTGATTGATAGGAGCCTTTATTATGAAATAACTAGCATGTTATACCAGTAATAATTCTTGCATCAAGTGCCACCAAACAAAAAATAATTCTCTTTTTAATATAGATCTACAAAACTTTGTGTGGACTGACATGATTAAAAATGGCTTTGTAATTTCAACAGACAAATATTGCACGAATTTGTTCTATAAATCTCACTTGCCAATTAAATCGCAAGCCTCAATGCTCATCTCCTCTGCTATGTGAGGCCAGGGTTTATCTCTATTCATAATGCTCTCAAAATTTTTTACAGACAACAGAACATTGGTCAATGATGGCAGGATGTTACCCAATTAATATCAAATAGTATAAAACTGAAAAGTCAACATTATCTGTACAAAAAGTCGGTAAGAATATTCACTTAGAATCTATTAATGATAGTTTAACAAAAATAAAGGAATTAGCATCTGAAATCGTTTAACTTGGGGACAGACAGATAGTATTTTGATTGCCTACCTTGGGAGTTTTGGCATTGAATGGAAGAATGCCTACAAGCAACTCAAATAGAATAATACCTATAGACCACCAATCAGCAGTTGCTCCTTCAAACAGAACATTGTGGACCATCAAATAATCTATTTAAGAAAGAATACCCTAATTTCTTATTTACATATACTACCCTATTACCATATAATTTGCTAACCATGTCAACTAATGAAAACGCATCCAACAGTCTCACAAGCATCTCATCAAACACTTTGCAGACACCATAATAATCTCCAAAAACTATGAATGACTAACACAACTTTTACCATTCACATATCAGCAAATCAAAACGCAATAAAAAAAAATCCCAAAACCATGTATTAGTTGAATAAAAAAAAAGAATTAGTAAACTTACTTAAAATTCAACAAAAAGAACCAAATTAATTTCTGACTAAATTTGCATACAAGTAGAGAATGTTTAATCATTATTAACTATTTAGCTAATGCTTACCTTACTCAATTACCATGCCCAGATCTACAACTGCTTCACCCAAGTGGTGGTTCTGCTTATTCTTCTTTAAACAGCCTCCAACAATGCACTTTAACTTTGACCAAGGCATCCATCCACAATCTTGGAGCTAAATTAGGCCCCTCAACTCATCTTTCTCCATGACGAAGATTGGCGTTAGGCAAAAAAATGGCAAGAATTTCACAGCCGTGTGAGATTATGTAGGATTGTAATAGAAAAAGTTAAGGCCAGGGATTGAAAAGAGGCGAGATTGAAAGGGAAAAATTGAGTTAGATAGTGAGAGATTATGTTGGATTGTAAGAGAAAGATGACAGATGAGTGGTTGAGAGAAGAGTTAGGGTTGATAAGACGACGTAGTTAGGTTACTGTTTCGTGAATTTGGTAAGGTTAGGGTTTTTTAGATTTGGGAAGTTTGGGAGGGAACGAGAAAGATTAAAAAGTTTGTCTAAATTAAACAGAAAAAAGTGAAAAAAAAAGTTTGGGTTAATGGTTTATTTTCTAAACTAAAATTTGAAATTTGGACGTCATGGTCTTTTTGTTGAGCTTAAACGCTTGAGCACTAGAGGTCTTCGGTTCGGGTTCGAGTTCGAGTTCCATTTGGAACCTGATTAGAATTATTTTACTTTTATTACTGATACCTTAATATTAGAAATTTTTGATATATAACTTACAGACATTATAGTATTCAATAATTTGTGATATTTATATGTTAAATATAGAAAATAGTCTATATACATAAAAATACTACTGATATTTTTTAACGAGGCCTTGTTGATAACGATAATGTTGATATTATCTGTAAAAATCATTTTTCTAATAACGAGGCCTTGTCGAAAAGCTCAGTCACAAAGAAGCCGCAACCTCAATGGAAAGAAATAAGGCCACTAACAATGTTGATCATCTGAGTTTTTCTATACCGAAAAGAAAGCGGGGTTCGGATTCTGTTATCGCAGACTTGTCAAGTAGAATGCCGTCACAAGTACTTGAAAACAAGCAGATTAACATTACTCTGAAGAGGCGCTTTGCCTTGATGACCAAACATGGCGGCAATGAAGACGAACAAGTGATCGGAAGAAAACCCAAAAAAGCAGAGGAAGAAGGGTAAAATGAGTGTTTATCAAGAAGAAAGAGTTGTTGCTGACTTGCCTGAATCGTTCAAGAATTGAATCTGAGAGGAGAATGGAACAGACCTACCGTTGGTGATGCAGAAAAAAATCACAAACTCTGATTTAAATAGTGATCTTAATCGTCTGTCGATACCACGTACTAATGTGAGAGATGATCAGTTTCTCAATCAAGTGGAGAAGGGCATTCTGGATGCAGATAAAGGCATAGAGGTCTTAATGATTCCACCATCTCTTAAACACAATGTTACATTGAAGTTGAACAAGTGGAAGATCGGTGAGACTTACAATTATAATCTTATTGAAAAATGGCATTCTTCTGTTGTGAATGATCAAGATAATGGACTAAAGTCAAGTTCAAAAGTCCAGCTATGGAGATTCAGGAAAAACAATAGCGATTTGTGTTTTGCCTTGGTTAAGGTTGAAGAAATTCGGAGATGAAAACAGCTTATCAGTAGACTCTTCAGATAGCAGAATTGCAACATGCAACCACGAGCGAGAAAAAAAATTTGTTTCTATGATAAATGAAAAATGAAGTAATGCTGTAGTACTGTAAGTAAATACTATCAAGGGAAACATTTAAACTATAAAAAGTTCATAAGGTAAAAGGCTTCGTGCTAGGAAGCCATTGTTAATTTCGGAAAACCGATAATAGATTGTAGCATTTGCGAAACAAAATTGCTGAAAGCAAAGAATAGCTATTAAATTGAACATCAACTTTGCAAGAAAATTGGGTGTTACAATGTCCTAAACAAAACTTTTCTATTCATGTACATAAACAGAAGCCGAAAGGAGAACCCTAAAATAGTATTTGCCCAATTGGGTTTAAGCTACCACTGAAAACAATCGCGTGTAAATGATCTAATAGGACCCGTCTGAACGCGAATTAGCTTCTCAAATTCCTGTGTAACATATAAAGCATCGTTCCATTCAATAGTTCTTTGAATCTTTTCTATCGCAAGCCTGGCGATTTCCCTTTCTTTCGGCCTTTGCATCTTCTTCAATTCCATCTTAGCAGCTCTGATTCCAGCTTCAGTAAGGGCTTTCTTCTTTTTCAATGTTTCCCTCTCAGCTTTGTTGCTTTCATTCAGGATCTTGTTTTGTTGGAATCTCAATATAGTCTCAGCAAACCTGGTCCGGATCATTGCAGCCCGCAATCTGTTTTCAGAATCAACTGACACGTTCGAACCAGAAATCGAAGAATTATCTCCCATTGTGTTCTGCTTCTTGAGATTAACATTACTTTCACCAACAACTTCAAGAACACTATAGGTCCGTTTCAGACCAATCGTAGGCATTTTGATTTGGAAAATGGACGAAACTCTTTGTGGGTTTTGATTATTTTTCAAGAGGGTCTGGAAACTTGCAGAAAGATTGAAAAGATTTAACGAAATTCTATGAACAGAACAACGGAATGAGAGTATTGGGTTTGGGGAATTACAAGAATTAGGGTTTTGTTGGTCAAAAACTGAGACAGAGCAAACAGTTGTGAGAGTTTTTAGTTGATTCTTTTTCCTGAGTGAAGTGGGAATTAAGAAAAACGCGGTTAAAATCTTTATAATTGAGAGATGCAGATAAGCCGTTAGTACCGCGCGCCAAGACTGTTCTCTGTAATCCTAGTAGAGGTTAACGGTCGATTTTGTTGAATTTCAAATTCCCCTTTTTCTTTCTGTGCAAGTAAAAGCTTTTTCTTTTTTGTCTCTAAATCCAACTGTTTAAAACTAAGACGCTACTTACTTTTTTATATTTATTTACTTATTCTATTTTTTTTTGAAAGAATAAAAAATAAAATTATTTTTATCTTGTATTTTTATATTTTCGATAATATGTTATGTTATATAAAGGCAGGCCCTTATTTTAAGTTTCTAAAAACATAAACGATGCCCAAATTAATGCTCTGATTACATTTGAGAGAAATGGTTGCCTTTGTACCTGTTAGTTTTTTTTTTAAGAAATTTTTTAATTGCTTATTTAGGTCTTTAAAATGGGTATGAATCTTTTCACTTTGAAGAGGTTAATTGACACTTGATAATGGTTGAATTGATCAATCTTTGGGTGAATTTAGCAATTTAAGATGAATAATGGGTATGGTGAGTGCAATCAAGTGAAAAGGGTTGCTAAATAAAGACACATTTGGTTTGATTTTGAGGAGTTAGAAGGGTTAATGAAGCAGCTTTAGAGAAAATGGAGAACCTTAGAATGAAGATGTAATTGCTGGATTTGACAATAAGTTGCACATGATTTTGTTAGAATAGTGGGGAAAACAGAAGAATTTGCTAAGAATGAATGTGGTCTACATAGAAATGTAAGAAAACAGCAAGGTTTTCAGTGCAAGACTATTACATCACATGCCATTAGCAAACAGTAATAAGCACAAAATATGAACTCTGACAGGCAATCCTATGTGGTAAAAAGCTCAAGACTGCAGCTAAGACTAAAAACAATAGCCTCAACTAAAGAATGCACAGAAACCATTCCAAGCCTTACCATTTGTTCAATATGGGCAAGCAAAGGCAGCACAATAACAAAATGTGGAAGGCTCAAACATCTAAGAACTAAAAGATGTACTGTACAATTGATTAGTAAAGCAATTGAATCACAAAGTTTTCAGAAACGGGGTCATAGAAATGTAAGGAAGCAATAAATCAAGCAAGGTTTCGATGCTTCATCATTGGAAAATAAAATTATTAAAAGTTTTAGTGTGCAAGATTGTAGCATAAGAAAATTAGGGAATTCATTTTATTAAAACGAGCATTTTAGCCCCATGAAATAGGACCTCCTTAGAATAATTTATCAGCTCATTTTCAACAGAAGAAAACGCAACTTAGAAGGGTTAGCACAACTTAGAAATGTTGTTCCCAAAGCTCCAAGTGTCACAGTCACATCATTTACCATTTACCAGTCCATTTTCTTTATCATTCACTATCAATGGATGCCAAAATGTGGACTGCGCAAACGTCAAAGAATGAATTTTGTTCTTGTAAACTGATGTTGTGTGATGTGGAGGAGCAATGGAATAAATCAACAAATATAGGAACAAAATTAATCTATCAATAAATAGTTCACACAAACAGCCTCTACTGGTATGTTTTCTTACCAGAAATACACCTTGATGTTTTCAAAATCTACCTTAGTTCTTGACAATGGCTGTCATGTTTGCAAAATAAGCTCCATGCAATAGGATGTGCACGCGAGGGAGGGTAAAGGTAGCCAGAATAAATCGAATCGGGCTTTATATAAGTTGATTGGAGAAAGAAATTGCAGAATACAATTAAGATTTAGTCATTCAAAATTTGACGGTGAGATATGGTTCAAAAGTTCTACCTCGGAAACATAATGATTGCAAAGCGCTTGTCGCTCTAATCAGAGCTATATGAGGCCTGATGGGCAATGGCATCTAAAAGCTTCAATGCTATCAGGAAACTAAATTCATCAGAAATGCGATCATGTTGGCCAAAGAAAGAACTATTGCAGATATTAATGCAATCTCAAGAAACTACTTCAACTAAAGTCAACATAAACACTATCACAGCTTCCAATTAATTAGCGATTTAAACCAGAAGAAGAACTTGAAAATTGTATAATTATATGTTCAATGAAAAGATTACAATTAATTAAACGGTGCTGGTACTCTTTGAGTTCAACACATAACATTAATATAGAGTATTACAATGAGACCATGAGTGGTAGAATCCGTAGCAGTATTACATAACATAAATGAATCAAAGAATGACTTAAAATGTGGAACTGAAGATTGGTCAATGATCAGGGAGATAATCATCTTCAGGCTGCCTACGCCAGAGGAAATAACAATCATCTATCCACCTTGGATGTACCAAGAACTTCTCCTCTTGCTCTGCCCATAGACAATCCTCAGGTTCTGTAGAGACCAAATAATAACTGAGGAGTCAGTTACTATTGTGCACATGGCTCCCATCTCCTCTGCCCTTGAACTGCTTCGTATAAAATCTTCGAAATCTCTAAAAAGTAAAGAACATCCATTGAGAATCCCACCACGAATTTTCGGCAAGTAAGTCCGAACATCTCCGCAAACACTGTCAAAAAACATTCTATGCATTGTTTTTAGAACTCTCAGAACGTTTGCCAATGCCCCTTCATTCTCACTTTCATCAGTCAATGTCTCAGAATAAGATTTGCGATCGCCGTTCAATTCTTTATCCCTAAAGTAGTCATATTTTCCCACAACTATCAAGTTCTCAGTATGATCACTGCACACGCTCTCAGTGTCATCAAGAATAACAATGCCCCTCTCTTGGCCCAGTACTAGGTCCAGGTTCTTCCTATCTTCTGCGTTGAAATCTTCCCGAGCAATGATCCGGGAACTGAAGTGTTTGGAATCTGGGTCTAGTCTCTTAACAGCTGCCTTAGCATAACATCGGGTACCCATCTTGCATACATACATCTCAAACAAGCTACTGGCTTGTTCAAGAAAAGTGCACACAAATGGCCTCAACTTCACCAATTTGTCATCACCTATCTGGAATAAACTGCCGTTGAAAGCATGAACTTGCTCCTTCAAATATTTCTCTCCGGATGAGAGGCTTTTAATCTTTCGACAGTGCAGCAGCGTATGGTCTAAATCTAGAACAAGATGCAGCTTCCTCTTCCTCAACAAAGCCTTTGTGTTTCTTTTCTTCAAACCTAAAACTTCTTCTTCGCTGTACCTTAATCCTGGCAGTGTATAATCAAAAGATAAACCGAAAGAATCATCCATGGCTTGGTTGCAAAAAATGCACATTCTGTTCCGAACAGTAGTGTGTGCATGATGAAAGCGGCTCAGAAGAACAAGAATCTACACCAGCAAAACCACCACAGCTTCTCTTGATAACAAACCTTGTCTTCCTAACATACTCGAGTTTGTAACTGTATATCCCCATTTTGTGAGTTTTGATTGTTTGTTTGAAGAGGGTTTTGAAATGTTGCAACAAGGGGTTCAAAGAACAAAGATTGAGAAGCCATAAAATGAATGCATGTTATTAGAAATTGTTTTTATTGGGTTTCAATCGGGAAGAATTACCAAGAGGAAGAGTACATTTGTAGAATTTCAAGGAGATTTTGTTGAAACAGAGTTGAGAGGTAGTGATTATGTAAAAACAATTCTTTTCCTGAGTGAAGTAGGAATTGAGAAAAAACGCGATTAAAATGGCTAATGGAGACATATGGATATGGTAGTTGTTGGTTTCCAGCAACAGTGGCCGCAGGGATATGATCGACGGCTCACAAGCTTCAGATCGATACCAAGCTTTGCCGGTGAGGTGGTCGGAAATGGGAGATCCGGCCAGGTCAAAGTCGCAGGTTGGGTCAACGGGTTCTCTCTCTCTCTTTTCTATTTTAGGAAACCACTCTCTCTCTCCCCCTTTCCATTTATAGAAACCTTTTTTTTTAAGCTTAATACAAATTAAGCTAATATCGGACCTGAGTGTCGAAATAAAATCTAATTATGAGGCCATTGAATTGCTTCCGAATTGTCTCAATTTTGTGTCGTGACAAATTTAAATTATTCAAGCACGATCAATTTATTAACCGCATCTAATTACTCGCAACGATTTGTAACCAATTCGACAACTTTAAAAATTAACAATGAAATTAAAAATAACTTCACATACCCAATTAAATAAATTACGGTGCATATGTTACATACTCTAAATGCATTGCTAGATATTGATTGGATGTAATTAGTTAATTTTCTTTGGATTAATAATACTTATATTGGCAATTACTTGGTTACGTATTCGCTGAGGGATTTTTAAATTGATTAAATGTTACTAATAAAATGTGGATGTATACAGATTAGTTAAATAAAGAGAAATTATCTCTACACTACTTTTGTTTTGTGATATGTACATATAACCGCCACAAATTTTGGACATGTTCTTTACACCGCTTTTGTTTCTAAACTTGTATCAATCAACTATTATGATACTAAAAATAACTATTTTACCCCTAAATGAATTATAGGGCTCACGATACCACGATTTAAAACCCAAACCCAATACATGCGGCCACGTGAGAAAGGAGGTTACCTCTAATCAAAATCTTTACACAAAAATCTTAAACTGAAATACCTCAAATGCTTTAATCAATAAATCTACAAATTCATGTGTTCAACTCTAAATGATGTCTCTCTCAAAGACAAAGGTATAACAAAAGTCTCAAAAACTTCTCAACTACAAGTTCATAAACAAATAAATTTAAAAAGAACAAAAATCTATCTTTCTCTCTAATTAGAAACTTGGGAAACAAATCTCTAACTCCATTGATAGCACACCTCTCAACAAGATGCTTAATCTCTGCAAAAATGTGTGAGGGGTGAGCGGATTAATTTCGGTAAGTAAAACCATTCTTAACACACTAGGTTTATTATAAAAGAAAATATTGCAAGCCTCTTTTTATCAAAACATATATATTATGTGAGAAGGTAGAGAAATTCGTTAAATAATTGAGAATATCAAAAGCTCATAATTCATAAAAGAAAAAAGATCATATAGTACATATGCGGAAAAACCAAAGTTAGCTCATGTCACATAGTGTCCGCTATCTCGGTGACCGCAGACGGAAAAAGAATCGAATATCGTGTGCACACCTGGAAGCGAGAAACTCATTACTAGTCGGGCGAGGATATATATTATATTATACAATCGAGAATCGAATCAGAATCGAATTACTACGGACAATGAGCCAAAACATTCAAATCGATCTTACATATATAGCTTGGCTTGCGTGGCACACTGCTTGTATGTGGCACTTGCGGCCCAGTGTGCCCTCAAGAGGTAGCCCCCATATAGTCTCAAGAGGTGGCCCACATACAATCATAAATAATTTAAATATATTCAGACACAAAACATTCGTATCAAATTCATAAGTATTTGTAATCATAATTTAGGCTTGCAAGATATCTTATAAATAAAATCATAAAACGTAATCATATACATAAATAAATTATAAATTTAAAAGCATTTGTAATATTTTGTTGAAACCATAAGAATAACATAATTTTATATTTGAAAACATTTACAAAAACTAATTTTGTGATGAGAAACAATTGATTTTCAAAGAACTATAAAAAAACATTTACTTATAGTAGTATCAAAATAATCATATTTATCTAGTACATTAGTAATGAAGTTACTTACCTCGACCAAAAGCAATGATCTAAAAACTGCTCTAGGTCTCCAACAGCCTCAAACACCTTAGCAATTACAAGAAAATCCTATTAACAACTTATTTCAACCTCCTGATTTTCTAATTTATACCCGTACAAGTCTGTTTCTCTTAATTTTAACTCTTAATCTAGAATTAGAAAGACACAATATTTTACAGAACAGTCTGGACATCCATGGGTATCTCAAATAAAATTTTCAGAAGATCCAATATCAAAAACATTTTTAAAACTATTTATTTCTTGATAAATTCAAAACTGTCTTGCAGAGCCTTAACTGAACAGTATGGGTTCCGAGATTTTATAAAGTCATGTACATTAATCAGAAAATTTAGAAATTAAAATGGAAATACTAGACAAACATAATAACGTCTGATTAAAATTCCATAATTTTTAAATTCATTTCATACCCCAAATAATTTTATGAATACAATCATTCTGTTAAAATTGTAGTTTTCCAGTGCAGCAGTGTCTGTTTCGAAAATCCATATAAAATAAAAAACGAACTCAAACTTTATGAAAACAAATTTATTCCATAATCCCTACGTATCTAGTTTTCAGAAAGATAATTTTAGTTTCAAGAATCATTCGTAGGGTATATGTTTAATTTTTGAGATATTCATATTGTCTAGAATTATCTAGTAAGTTTATTGTGTCCAAGATTAATAAACAAAACTCAGCAATAAATCAAAGCCTAAACACAACTTAAACTCATCCTAAATCATGTATAAAAATCTGTAATAATCTAAAATCATGCTAATAAAAAACCTAATAGAATGATAGAAAAACATGTGGAGAATAGAAGAGTAGAACTTTAATCCTTAAGGTTCTCTTGTAAGTAAGGGTTTGAATCCAGGATATGAATAAGAGGGTAAAGCAGAGAGAATAGAATAAAAACGTTGTGGACTTAAGGTTATGGAAGAGGGAAAAGTATGAATTTATAGGAGTCTTAAGAAATCTCTTGTGGGTTTTGGAAAATATAAGTATTTCACAAAATTAAGATGAGTAATCAATTAAGTGGGATAATAGTGTCACTTATATACAATAAAATAAATTCTATAATTCAAATTCATAAAAAAAAATTGGCATTACAACTATATTCTCTCAATATTGTTTTCTTAGATCATCTAATTACATACACAAATTTCTCACTCATAAAACAATATTACACAATCTCGCAAATACTTTTTTCAAACACCTTCGATTGAACAACTTCATGTGTTGTGCATGTTAAATTGTCTTAATACTATTACCGAATACTTATCTCTCAGCTTATAGGTCACCGGGATTTTATCTAACATTATTTCATTCCCGGAGTCTCAAGTTGGAATCCCTTAATGTTCTAGTCAGATAATACTATTATTTACACTCATACTTTAAACCATTAGGCTCTTGCTTTAAGACTTTGAGAAACTTCTAGTCAGACAATACAATACTATTATTAGACTTTTGCTTTTAGGCTTTTGTGGTAGAAGCAATTCCTCTATCCGTGCATAACTTCATTTGCTAATTTCATCCACCAATAACATTTTAACAATTGCGTTTCCGCCATATATGTTTGCTTCGATGCTATCAATTCATTATTCGTCGATGTCCTTGGTGCGGTTAAATCCTTGAAACTGCCAGCTTAGCTTGTTGATTTGGATCGATATTTTCTGCAAGTTTATCGTGCCTTTCTT